>RXPK01004568.1:0-56505 GCA_004143645.1 Protaetia brevitarsis | reverse complement strand
TGATAGACACACAATTCAGACATGATTTAACATATTTTTTTACGAAGCGATTCATCTTTGCAAACCAATATTTTGAGGAAATCCTTTCAAGCGTTTTTTCATAAGAAAAATGACCTACATTGTCATGTTCGAGACGCAAGATTTGCCATATGCAAGATTTAGGAATTACTGCTCTATTTCCAAATTGAGTTCTTCGGTATAATCTATTTTGGCGAAGGTCATAGTCTGTAAATAACTGTTTATTTCCCTGTTGATTTCCAGCTTGCAATATATTTTTAATGGCACGAATTTCAGGATCAGCTTCTTGGATTGCAAGTAACCAATTTTCTGTGGATAAAAGGGCCGCGCACATCTTTCCATCAATAACTGGAGGATTCCTACTTAACGCATCAACGTGCGCCATTTGACACCCTGGCTTATGTCTAATTTCAAAATTATAGTCTTGAAGTTCAAGCACCCATCTCGCTATACGAGGATTTAATTGCTTTTTATTGAACGCGTGTCGTACAGCAGAGCAATCGGTATAAATTACAAAAGCTTTTCCGAAAAGGTAATGTCTGAATCGCTTTATTGCGGCTACAATGGCATATGCTTCCAATTCGTAGGAGTGGTACCTTTGTTCTGTAGGATTCGTATGTTTGCTGAAGTATCCTACAACTGTTTCTAATTTACTGTCATCTGTTTGTGTTAACATACCCCCAATTCCGAATCGGCTAGCATCTGTATAAAGGGTCAAATACTTTTTGGGATCATAGATTTCTAAAACCGGCTTACTTATTAAATTTTCTTTTAAGGAGAGAAACGCATTTTCCTGATCGTGTTGCCATTCCCATTCTTGATTCTTTCGCAAGAGCTTAGTCAAGGGTCGACACTTTTCGGAAAATTTCGGTACAAATTTCCTAAAATGACCGATTAATCCCAAAAATTGCCTTATATGGTGAACATTCTTAGGTGTAGAAAAATGTACTATCGCGTCAATTTTTTTTTTGGCTGGGGCTACTGTTCCATTTTCTATTTCATAACCTAAATATTCGATTTTCGTCTGCATAAAAGCACATTTATTTAAGTTAAATGTTATATTATGCTTTTTGCATTCCGATAAGACATCTCTTAGAGTATTCAGGCCTTCCTCTATCGTTTTGGAAGGTATAAGGATATCATCGAGGTATAGTAATATTTTGTTAAACCGAAAAGAAGCAAGAATGGTATCAATCGCACGTTGAAACATATATGGAGCATTCATGAGTCCAAATGGCACCCTCAGGTACTCATACTTGCCTTCAGGTGTGATGAACGCAGTATACTTAACCGATTGCTCTGCCATCTTAATTTGGTGATAACCGCTTAAAAGATCAAGAGTGGTGAAGAATTTATATCCAGATAGTCTATCAATAAGGTCTTCAATAATTGGTAAGGGGTATGAGTCTTTAACTGTTATTTTATTTATTTGCCTATAGTCCACGACGAGACGTACATCGTTATTTTTTTTTGGAACAAGCAGGACAGGACTAGCATATGATGAGTTTGATGGACGAATAATGTTTTTCTCTAATAAATCATTTACTATTGTTCTTACGGTTTGTTTTTCATGTTCTGAAAGTCTGTAGGGTCTTTGTGATATTACTTGATCAGAGTTAACGTTAATTTTTAATTCGAAGTTTGGAATCAAACCTAGTTGAGATGATTTCGAAAAACAGTTTGAGAAAGATGTAATTAAATTTTGAATTTTGTATATGGTATCTTCGCTATTTTCTCCGGTATTAATAATGATTTTATTTGCGCTCTGAATTGTGTTAATGTTTGCTACCCAATGAAAGTTTAAAGAGTTGCCGATTCTTTCATATTTAATTCTAATATCCTCCGTAAAATTTTGACCAATTATTAACTCCGTTCCGGGTATATTCCAGTCTACAATAAATAGCTCAACATCTAGTTCTATATCGTCGATTTTTAGAAAACATTGTACTTTGTGGGTGACTAATATTTCACTACCACCGAATGCTAAAAGTATAATATGTTTAGAAATCTCTATAGGTTTCAAATTCATGTTTCTTACTAATGTTTGTGTTATTAGACAAAGTTCACTGCCAAAATCAACAAAGCCTGGACATGGTTGCTCATTCACATAAACTGTTTTATAAAATTTATTTTCTTTAGTTGTTTTACAAACAAGAAAAACATTTTTCTGCTCATTTTGATGTGAGATGGTGGCATCTGTTTGCTTCTTAAGTTTGAAGCAATTTTCTAATAGGTGACCAGTTTTGTGACAATATTTACATCGGATAGTCTTTACATTATTTAAACAATTTGCCTTTTTTATGGCCAGGTTGAATTGCAAGTAAAACATACTATTGTCTAAAGCAGATGTGTTGAAGCATTTTGTTTAAAATTTTCATTTACGGGATGCTGGAAAGCAAAATTTGGTAACGGTTGTAGAGGTTTATATCTGTTTCTATAAAATACATTTTTTGTTACTGTTGTGTTATTATTATCGTTGTTGAATGATTTTAAATATGCGGCCAATTTCGAGGGACAATTGATGGCAGCTGCTTGTATTGATAATTTCAAACTTGGGTTTGAAAGGCCACCTACACAATTAAATTTACCTCGTCAGCTCCGCAAAGTTTTAAATTCATACGACGTATCAAAGATAATTTTTCGAAACAATATTCGTACAAATCTTGGTCATTTCGATACCTATATGACAGCATTTTGACATGAGTTCATGTAAATCACGACCTGGTGGGAATGTCTCCAATAAGAAGCTTTAAATTCATTCCAAGTTTTTGGGACTTCCTGCAATGCCCGATACCATGTTCGGCCGATCCCCGCAGCTTATTGATAACCAGATGGCAGAGGTATTTTTCATTCCAAGAATATATTCCCGCGTAGTCGTCGATTTTGCAAGGCCAAGTATCGACATTGTCATATCGCGGATTAAAATCGGGAATATCCCGATCTCTAACAGAAACACCGACATCTCTTTGTCCTTTCAGATCGCGCTAGAACTGTCTAATAGCATTTTAAAAGTACTTACAGTTGATCGTTTACATTATCTACACTAACACTTGTTGACGCAGCTGGCGTCGATCGTCGCTCTCCATCCATCGCGGCAGCGGCCGATAGACGTTGCCCTCGTCTGTTTCGCCGTGCTTTGTGGTAATTTTTCCGTCTCTTATGTTCGTGAACACGACTATCGCTGGATACGCTCCCATGGCGTATTTTATCCCACTTCTGATGTAAGCTTGCCCTCGAAAATAAAAGACGTGTGGTCTTGCTATAACGCCTTTTTATAATACACTGATCCTTATACATGACTCAATGTTATGATTACGTCATTCTCAACGAAGGGAAACATCGAAGTTCCCGCTTACTCCTTACCACTTGGCCCTTCGCTATCATCTCCATTCCCTTCTACGGTTGGCAACTGTAGATGGCGCTTACACTTATAAAAACAAAAGCCTATTTTCTTTTAATAAACTTAACTTTAATACTACACATGATACCAGGTATAACGATGACTGCGCCGTACCAACTCAGAAAACTGATGCACTCTTTGAGAGCAACTACCAAAAAAATTTAGAAATATGGAAACTCATGCGTTTAAAAATTACTTAAAAGGATATCCGAAGAACAAGTGTTATTATTATATATTAATTTGTAAAAGTAAACTTAGATGGAAATATAGTCAAATCCGTTCCAAAGTTTTATTGAAGAGGTTTACCACAGGGAGCGTTAGTCCTCTATTATATAATTTTATATCATTGATCTGTTGCAACATATCAATAAATACTATTGCATACGCATATTAATTATGCAGACGATAATGCTTTACTTATAACATCAAAAGATTTAATTATGTACTTTAAAAACTCAAGCAGAACAAATATTGCATAGAATAAGACAATGGAGTTTTGAAAATGATCAATTACTAAACATCGCCAAGACTAGAATTATAATATGTCATACAAAAAATTCTAATATAGGAATTGACAGTTTCAAACTGTATGACAATTTATCTCTAAGTAAGTCAGTTACCTTTCTGGGTCTCACTATGGATGAAAACTTAAATTGGAGCTCCTATCTGGACATATTGGTAAAAAAATTAAATCAACTCAGTTATTGCATAAGAATTCTAAGTAAATATTGGGAAAAAAATGTTTTAATTACTATATATGGAGTTTTTATATAAAGACTGAAATTTGCTATCCTGTTATGGGGCAACACTTCAGGTATTATTAGAGTTTTTCGAATTCAAAAACAAGTGTTACATATATTTTTTGGCCTTCCTTTGAGGGAATCGTGTCGTGGGAAATTTAAAAACTAAATAGGTTACTTACAGTTGTTTGCGCTGTATATTTAAGAGTGCTTAATTTTTTAATTTCAAATATAAAGAAAAATACGAACATCTTCTGCCAGGCCATTGTCATAATACAAGATTTCAAACAAATTATAATTACCCGTTGCACACCATGTCTTTATTTGAAAAAGGTCAAGTATAAAGTTTTTCAATAAACTTCCTCAACGAATTAAAAATATAAATAATTTGAAATTATTCAAGAAAGAAACCTTTAATTTGCTAATTAATTTGGAACCTTATGAATTTGAGGATTACTTTAAGATGTAGTTTCTGAGTTTGCTGCTAAGAAATATATTTACCTCTGGTTGTATTGTGACTTAATATTTAACTTTTAGTAATTATATATATAAGTTTTTTAGTTAATTTTTTTCTGATAAGACTACTATTTTTTGAATCATATGTAAATAGGTATATGTTATAACTAAAATCTCCAAACTGTAGGTACTGGTAATGCTGTAAACTTCTCCTAAACCCCTTACCACAAACTGCACTAAACTGGACGTACGTTTCGATAACAAAGCTATCATCATCTGAACTGAGTTCAGTGTTTCTGCTGATGATGATAGCTTTGCTATCGAAACGTACGTCCAGTTTAGTGCAGTTTGTGGTGAGGGGTTTAGAAGAAGTTTACAGTATATGTTAATGTCACTTTTTTTTTTATTTGTAAATTGTTTTGGACTTGTTTCAATCCACTTATATTTTTTGTGGCTGTTTGAAATAAAATTATCTATTCTATCTATACCGTGTCGGAGTTTCTGAAGCAATCTGATTGGGAGTGCTGAATTTAAATATGTTTTTTTATGTAGAAAACCTATATAATGTGTTCCTAGCCGGTATTTCATGGATTTTATTATATATCTTGTCCTGACGCAGCCCATACCTCTATAGATCCAGTGGGTAATAAAATTATTATTATTATTTTATTATTATATTTGTAGCGCAATGATCATCAAAACTGCTTATCATTTGAACAGGTGCGCATCGGCTTGTACGTAGGTTTCATTGCGGTACCAAGGTGTAAAACACCTGGCAATGATAAAACTCAGATAGGAAAATACTAAAAATTCGTTGTGGAGGACGACATTAATTTTGTCGGGCAGTGTACAACATACATACGTGTTTGATACCCCTCTGCAGGAATAGACACATTTCGTTCTCGTTAACATACGCAAGCAAACCATACACACATAGGTGAGTCCCAGTCGGCATAAATTAGTGTGGAAAATGTTCCATTTTTGTTGTGTTTGACGACAAGGACAATCGCGCACCGTGACTGATTACGAGCATGACACAATTTACGTACGAAAAAAAAAAAAATCACAGCATACAGCATGCAGCAGAACAACGCCGTACCCCATATAGCCGGCGTTAGCCACACCAAACAACCGGTGGGATATTTAATTATTGTGGTTTTAATCGCAGTTATCTTGAGCGTTGGTTGCCTTTTGCGTCAATCTTTCTCGTATAGTGAATTATAATAATTGCGCAATGGATGCGGATTTTTATTCTATTTTATTTTTAACCTGCGTAGACTGCCGCAATAATTGGCCTAAATTCTTCGGCATAATGGTATCGGGTAAATTAGATCAGTGGGTATTTAGAATTTGTTATACAGTGTGGCAGTTTTAATCTTTGTTATTTAATTTTATTAATTTATTTTTTTATCCTGAGATGAGGTTGCTTTTTATTTAGAGTTTGTCACATGTTATGTGGTTGTTTCCGCATTGTTGCCTCAACAGGAAGTAAAAACTAGCAAGACTGTGGACAATGAAGGGCATAAAAGTTTGGGGATAAGCAGATGATCTTGTTATTCTGACGCAGGGCAAATTCAAGAATGTAATGCGGGACAAAATGCAGAACGCTCTACAGGTTATATAAGAATGGATTGGGGAAGAGAGTCTTAATATTAGTCCCTCCAAAACGAGTAAAATGACCATAATAGCATTCACGAAAAGGAGGATGTTAGATGGTCGTAAGTCGCTAAAACTTCGGAGTGAAGAAATAAGAACTGTCAGAGGAAGTACCAGATTGATCCACCCCATCCAAGATATTAGCATGTAAAGGTGGAAAAAGTAAATATTTTTTTCTGAGTAATTACTTAAGCTATCTCTAGGCGCGTATACGACTTGAGTTTATAGGGGAGGATGATATTTTTAATTCAACTAAACAAAAGAAAAAAAAAGAAAAAGTAGAAAAAGTCTTTTTTATGTATGTATCTTTTTAGATACAATTTCAATAGTGTCATCATGGAAGGGGTAATTACACAAAAAAAAAGGAAAAAAGAAGGATGAATGTTTGTCTATAAATGTAAGTTTTTGATTTACAAGTTACAAGGTTTCGTTGGCACATGAGGAGAGGGGTAATTACCCCCTCCTCTCCCTTCCCTCCCTCAGATTGTATACATTTAGGTTCATTATTATTCTTTTTTCAGTTTTTCTTAGTAGGAGCAATTTGTTTTTGGTTATTTTATGGTTAAAATAATTATTCGTCGATCAATTTCAGGACTATGTGTATTCATGTTTCAGCCCTAGTAGTTATATAAGTACCGAAATATAAAAAAGAATATTGTAGCAATAGAATAAATAAATAATATATAATTCCGTACATGTACTTAGTTCAAAGTTGTGAATATTTTGTCCTTTTGAAAAGTGTTTTTCAAAGTTGGGTTTAAAAAAAAAACTGGATTTTTACCAAATAATCGCGGCTCAAAATATATGAACAAGTCGCAGCATAGTGTCCACAACATTAATCTAAAACAAAACATGTTGTATAGTCTGTTCATAGATATAACGATTTGACTAATAATGTTTACTGGGAATTATCCACTACAAAAAAAAAATATGGCAATGAGGTAATGGGAAGTATTAGGAGTTTTGACTTTTCTTAAGTAGAGAATAATTATGTTTCATATAATCTACCGTTTACAGTTTAAATCGGGTCTAGTACGTTTCAGCGCCGCCGTTTCATCGCCGCCGATTCAGCGCCAGGACATTTCAGCGCCGCGTTATTAAAAGTGTTAAACAATATACAGTGTGTTCACGGGAACATTCTACAATAGCTAACTTTTTTATTTTTAGAGATACAGGGTCGGTTAAATGGAGAAAGTTCATATACTTTTCCATCTGCATTTCGTGCTATGGCATAAAAAACAAAAGAGTGCTTGGTTGCTAAGATACGACTAAAACATGTATTTTTTTAAATGGGACACTCGGTAGATTTTTACATTTTAGAGTTTCTCTAATCATTGGCTATAACAAAGTATAAAATGACTTTTCTGTAAAATCACAATTACGAGAGTTATAAAGAAAATCATGCTCAGTTCATTTGAGGTGTTCACCAAATATTCTACAATAGCTAACTTTTTTATTTTTAGAGATACAGAGTCGGTTAAATGGAGAAAGTTTGTGTACTTTTCCATCTGCATTTCGTGCTATGGCATAAAAAACAAAAGAGCGCTTGGTTGCTAAGATACGACTAAAACATGTATTTTTTTAAATGGGACACCCGATATATTTTTACATTTTTGAGTTTCTCTAATCATTGGCTATAACAAAGTATAAAACGACTTTTCTATAAAATCACGATTACGAGAGTTATAAAGAAAATCACGCTCAGTTCATTCGAGGTGTTCACCAAACATTCTATAATGGTCAACTTCTTTGTTTTTTGAAGCTACAAACTATCACATGAAGGTGCAGGTTGACACTTTTGTATTAATCGTGTTTTAAGTGTTGCCACTTGGATGTAATTTTTCACATAAATAACGGAAACAGTTTTATATTTACTATACTAATTACAACCAATGGGAACTAGATATTAAACAAAAACTAATTGTATATTAAAGTAAAAAGACAACAAGTAAAAATGTTTTAAATTTTTACTTCAAAATAACTGCCATTACTTTCCCTACACAGGTTTACCCTTCGCACCAGATTACTGTGCACCTTTTGCACTGTTTGTTCATTAAAATCACGAATACACTGTGTAATTTTCATTTTTAAATTTTCCAAATCAACGGATGGTGTATCATACACCGTGTTTTCAATAGCTCCCCATAAGCAGAAATCCAAGGGATTTAAGTCGGGTGACCTAGCCGGCAATAATATCGGGCTTTGATTTTCGATCCAATGATCAAAATGCTGTTTTAAGCGGCTATGGCTATTTATTCATTAAGCGTGTTTCCCACTTAAAAAAATACATGCTCTAGTCGTATCTTAGTAACCAAGCGTTTTTTGTTTTTTATGCCAGAGCACGAAATGCAAATGGAAAAGTACATGAACTTCCTCCGTTTAACCGACTCTGTATTTCCAAAAACAAAAAAGTTGGCCATTGTAGAATGTTTGGTGAACACCTCGAATGAACTGAACGTGATTTTCTTTGTAACTCTGGTAATCGTGATTTTACAGAGAAGTCGTTTTATACTTTGTTATAGCCAATGACTAGAGAAACTCAAAAATGTAAAAATATACCGGGTGTTCCCATTTTAAAAAAAATACATGTTTTAATCGTTATCTATGCAACCAAGCGCTCTTTTGTTTTTTATGCTATAGCACGAAATGCAGATGGAAAAGTATATGAACTTTCTCCATTTAACCGACTCTGTATCTCTAAAAATAAAAAAGTTAGCTATTGTAGAATGTTCCCGTGAACACACTGCATATAACTTGATAATTAATTTTTATGGAGAATTTTTGTACCATGTGTATTGGTTGCAAACTACATATGTAACATTTTTCGAATTTATTGATACCATCCTTTTTTCTGCCTATAAACATAGTCTAGCAGCTTAAGTAAAATAATGAGATCTTATGCAAGTGGAGTCGTGAGCTTCGATGAATAGAAAATTGTTTTAAAGATAAAAAACTTTTTCAGATTACATTTAAAGGAAAAACAGATAAATTGAATATCTTATTCAATAAGAGAAAAGTTTATTTTATCTGGTGTTTTTCCTCGGTGTAGGTTCTAGGGCCGTTTTGACGCGACCGTTTCGACGCCGGAACGTTTTGACGCCAGATGCAATACCAGTTGAATTTGATTTAAACATATGATGCAGAGAACACATTAAAAATGTCATCATATTTTTTTTTAGTGTTGGAAGGGGTGAGAGGCGAAGGGGAGTGACTCTTTTAAATGATAATTTTCTTTTTTGCGAAACATGGGGAGGATGAATCAGCAATGTTTCAAATCATATTTTTTTTAACATTGGACGGGGTGAGAGGGGAAAGGAATTAGTTTTTTAAATAATACATTTTTTATTTCTAATGCATCCTCTCTCTCGATGTTTCGAAAAAAAGAAGAAAGACTATCATTAAAAAGAGCTAATATACTCTCCCCCCCCTCCTTCCAATGTTAGAAAAAATATGATTGAAAACATTTCTTATGCATCCTCTATCCTGATGTTCCGAAAAAAAGGGAAAAAACAAACTTTTAAAAAGAACAATTACTCCCCCTCCTCCTCCCTCCCTCGCTCCCATTTCCCTCCTTCCGATGTTAGATAAAATATGTTTTGAAACACTTCTAATACATCCTCTCTCCCGATGTTTCTAAAAAAGAGAAAAATTATCATCTAAAAAAACTAATCCCCTCCCCTTCGCACCTCTTTCAAAAAAATTATTTGAAATATTTTAAATGCCTCCTCTCCCAGTGTTTAAAAAAACAAGAAAAAAATATCATTAAAAGATCCCTTTCCTCCTTCCAATGTTAAAAAAAAATATAATTTGGAACATTTCCAATCCATCCTGTCTTTCAATGTGTCGAAAAAAAGAAAAAAATATCATTTAGAAATCATTAACCTCCCCTGTCACCCCATCCAATGTTAAAAAAAAATGATATTTCAAAAAAAAAAACATTTAAAAACATTCTCTCTCCCCTCTTACCCCTTCCAATGTTAAAAAAGAAATTTCAAAAATTTTAAAAATCTGTGTATCATACTGCTGTGGTCCGGCACTCCGGGATTGTAAATTCAGTGATATTAGAGATCAATTTTTGTCCGCGCTGCGGGAGGATTCTCTCAAATGTTAATTTTTATTTAATTTTAAGAAAGAATTTAATAGTTTTGTTTGAGTATTTTATTATTCAGTTGTGTAAAGTTAATTTAATTTATTTGTACATTTTGCGTACTCCAGTATTGTATATAGTTTATATGCTAGTTTTTTCTTTGCGATGCGTTGCGGCTTCATCGCACGCAGATGTTGTAAATTTGATATATACGACAGTGTTACCTAGAGGCCCCGGCAGTTACCAGATTGACGAGCGCGAGTATTGTCTTGTTTAGTTTTCTTGGTTACCGTTTTTGGTAATTCATTTTAATTTTAAGATGTAGTTCGTTGTTTTGAAATTTTAAAATCGTCCATCTAGCAACTCAGTTTATTAATAAGTGTTATATCGTTGTGCACAAATTATATGTAAGGCTCTTTAATAATTTTCGTTTTAGAAGTGATCGCGTTTAGAGTTTAAATTTTCCGTTTTTTTTTTTGTAGTTCTAATTTTATGGTATTTTAATCACCTCGGGGTAGGTGAAGAGAAGCTTTGGGCTTGTTTTTTTTATTTCATTTTGATTTTACTTGGTTTTCCACGTTGATTTAATTAAATTTTAGTTTGCTTTGAATTTTTGAGACCACGTGGATTTTTTGTGGTATAAGAAATTCCTTCTAGAACGAATACACCATTTTGTTTGCTAAAGTATTTGCATTGTCCTTTTTTTAAAGTTAAATTCATGCAGGTTTTGATTTTCAACCAAGACCTTCTGTCTTTTGTTTTTTTATGGGATTGCTTCGTCCTTTTGTCATTTTAGATTCATGCAGTTTTTGAGTATATTTTTGGCATTCCCAACGTGAGGCTCGATATTATTGCAATTGTAATTAGTAAGATTAGGATCCCGTGTTTTGAATTTGTGAGAATTTCGCGTTGCTTTGACAAAGCTGATTATTTTTGTGTGTTTAAAAACTTTTTATATACACCGCTGCGAGTATGAATACGGACAAGCTCACCACACAACAGGAAGTCTACGTTCCGAAAGACCAGACGTGGCGGAGTCCTAGAACTATTGGCAGTGAGGATGAGTCGGAGGTGGCAGGAGCCAACCAATCTGTGACTGATGATTCGGAAGTTGAGGATAAGGAAAGGATGGAGGATGTGCGTATGCAGAAAGACGATGAAGGAGAAAATAAGGAAAGTATTATTAGTATGAATGGGCTGATGTCAATGTTCAGAGAATTAATACAGAAACAAGATGATTGTTTAAGACGATTAGATCAAGTTGTATTTGGTAGTAAAGTCGAGTTTGACAGAATTGATAAGAATGTTAAAGAAGTAGAAAGTAAAGTTTTAGATAACACAGTAAGGAGCACGTCAAATCAAATTGCGATAGAATTTTGTCATTTTTAATTTCTTTAAACTTATATGCTTGGACAATCAGTTCACAGCAATACGTTCAAATCCAATTCAAGTGGTACGTGTGGCATCAAAACGTCACGGCGTCGAAACGGCCGCATCGAAACGTCCAACGAAATGCAACCAAATACATGTGGTACAAAAATTCTTCATAAGAATGAATGATTAAATTAAGATCATTAAGTTATGAATCATTAAGTTATCTATAGTTTAACCATTCAATAATGCAGCGCCGAAACGTCCCATTCCAGTTTAAATCTCATTATTGTAAACAATTAAATTTTAACAGATTATATAAAAGAATGTTGTATAATGGTATTTTAAATATTAACACCCCTTTTCCTCAATTAACTAATTTTTACAAACCAATATGTATAAGAAGGCAATAAATACGAAAACACAGTTGAAAAACAGTTATCGCAAAGTGTAGATGTTTAAATTTGTGAAACAAACACATACCGAACATTCAAAAAACGATGTATTCTCGAGCAGTAATATTTCAGTGCCACAGGAAAATCAATTTATTTACGGCAACAAAATATATTTTGTCAAGAAAAACTTAATTCGACAAGGTGTTTCGCTATTTCAAATAAACTAAGATTAACCCCAATGTTGCAGCAACAAAAATATTTAATCTTGTCAACAGTGCAAAACATCGTTCAGAATGGTGTATTTAATTGAAGAAAATTTAGCTATTTTCATTTTCTTTATTTGATTTATATTTAGTTAATGTTAATTTTTAAAGTAATTTTTAGTTGTATTCATTCTTATTTTTACCTGATATGTATGTATATTCTCCTGTACTTCAGTCTATCATCTATCGGAAAATAAAATACTATTATATAATATATGCAAGACCAAACTTTTGGACGATAAGTAAAACATTCGAGTGTTAGTGAATGGACAGACTATAACAACTAGATCAAGTAGACAAGTTAAAAAACATACCCACGGAGGACGCACTGGCCTTACTTCCAGAACTTGGACTACAAGAAGACGTCATTGAATTAGTGAAACTGTGCTTATCCACGACATACTTTTTGTATGAAGGAAAATACTACGAGCAAAAGAACGGAACAGCAATGGGAAGCCCTTTATCACAGTAATAGCCACTTTTTATGGAAGCATTTGAAGAAGAAGCCCTAAGTTCCAGCGATATGAAACCCAAGTGTTGGCTGCGATATGTCGACGATACTTTTTGTAATATGGCAACACGGAGAAGAAAAACTACAACAGTTCTTGGAACACATAAACTCGGCAGCACCCAGCATAAAGTTACCATGGAGAAAGAACAAAATGGAAATCTCCCTTTCCTGGATGTTATGGTTAAGAAAACAAAAGAGGGAATGCTACAGCACGCAGTATTTAGAAAGAAGACGCACACCGATAGATATCTGCATGCAAGATCTCACCATCATCCGATGCAGAAGAAGACATTAATACAAACATGCTATCCAGAGCCGAAACCATCAGTGACGAACAACATCTTATCAGTGAAAAGATACATTTGGAGAAAGTACTAAAGAAGAATGGTTACACTGACATCGACATAAGGAGAGCCACTAAGAAGAAGACGACACTGGAAACAACTACAGAACCACGAAGAGGGATGGCATGTTACCTTACATAGCAGGAGTCACCGAAAAAGTAGGCGAATTTTGAAGAAAACGTAACGTACAAGTACGCTTCGGGGCTGCAACGTCGATCCAGCAGTATCTACCGACCGCAAAAGATAAGATACCCAAGGGGCGCACAGAAGGTATCTACAAGATAACATGCCATGCGGACAGTGCTACGTCGGACAAAACAGGAAGAGCCATCGACATAAAGAATAAAAGACATTGAGGGGACGCAAGATTAAGAAGGACCGATCAATCAGCGTGGCAGAACACATGCACGACACGGACACAAAATGGATTTCAAGAATGTAAAAGTAATAACTACCACCAAGAACTACGGAAAAAGACTCATCAGGGAAGCCATAGAAATAGAGAAGAATAAAACCGTTAACAGAGAAGAAGGGTACCACCTTAGCAACACGTGGAAGAGCCTACTACGAACCGTCACGGTCAATGGAGCGGAAACTTCACGGTTGGATGCACCAGGGGCGTATATAAGAAGAATGTCGGACCATGGAGAATCAGTTCAGTTATCCTGAAGAAGCTGTCAGTATGAACAGCGAAACGTCGAGCGAAAGTTTTGACACACGGCGAAACCCGCAATGTAAGCTGTTGGAGTTTATAGGTTCAACCGGCCGTGAAAGCCTACGCAGTGTTAAGTTAAAAAACAGTTATAGATTAAATCTTTAAAAGAGGGGAGGTAATGCATTTGTGGAGCCCTAGTTATATAATGATTAATATCACTGTCAGTTGTCACAATACAACAAAAAATTCTTCAAGGCTACTTAGGGGACGTCGAAATTAATTAAACATCTTTTTTTCATTATAATACACTTACAGAATTTAATACTTTCAACTTTAAAAAGAAAAATAGCCATAGTTTCATAACAACGGTGTTAGAGCTATATAAAATCTGTATTAATATCTCGTGCAAATCATTTATTTAATCACAGATTTTCTTCAAAATATCCTTATAAGATCACCATCCGATTAAATACGTCCATTATTAAATTAGTATTCGCATTAGTAAATTCTATATTAAATTAGTCCAAGTAATTTCGAATCCACAGAGTACGAATAACATAAAGATAATAAAGCACCCGTCTTAAAACAAACGAAACAGCATCACCTCGACCTGGGTAGCGGCGCTCCGCTCCGGCCGGGCTTCCAATGTGATCGAACCGCCTCTCTCGACGACTAACGACAACACCCGCTCGAAAATCGGCCAAGTGCACTAGGTTTCTGGGTCAACGGGGCGAATATAGAGCGGCACGAACGCGGCGGAGGCGGCGCGGCGCTGTGTTGCGTTGGAGGACACGAGCCGCCGTCAGCGTCATCACTTCGCAAAATCCACGCTGCGCGCTTCACGATTGTCGAGACCGTGTCGCATCTCGAAGGGATCGTCCCACTGGGACCCCGGAAGATATCTGGAGCAATGAGATTTACGCCGGACAGGCAATATGTTGTCGGTATCTGGGATATTAAGTTCGGTAAATGCGGTTACGGGTCTACGTGCTGATACAATGACGCACGTGCTGGGGTGTTCGACACGCCCTTACGTCGTATCGCGTCTTGATGCTAAATGTATTGAAACGGGAAAAGCAATGTTCGATAATTATTTTTCGCTGGAATAAATTGAAAATGAAGTATCGACCGTAATAAAAAAAAATGAAGATAAATTAATACAGATACGAGTCCTACACGTTTTCGAGTCAAAAAAATATTTTTTTTATTTTTAGGTTAGGTATTCGTTTTTGTGTAGGAAATATTTTTTTACTGGCAATCTGACAAGTATTAAATATTGCAAACACCTTCTAGACTCTTTACCACAAATTGCACTAAACTGGACGAACGTGTCAATAGCAAAGCTAATCACCATCAGCAGAAACACTAAAACTACCCTAATTTATACCTAAAAAACTCATAGTACTTCTACTTAATAAACCATAAAGATAAGAATTGAAGGGTCCTAATTCTGAATTCATTAAAATATGTTTGTTTATATATATTTCCATAGGCAAAAATTTTTAAGATCGCAGCACCAAAACGGTATCTTATAGAAGCTCTCAAATAGACATAAAATCTTTGTTTATAGTCATTTTATAGCGCGTTTTAGTAAGTATTTCAATGGTTTGGAAAGTTTTTAAGGTACTTTGGAAAAATATTTATTTTTCCAGCGTTGAATATTTTGCATATGTGGAAGATAATCTTAAATCTAGAAGGATATATGAAGGGGAAGAGGTTTTGAATGCTGGACATGTAATATTATGTGGGCAGCTAAATAGTAATGAAGAAAGTATAATTGTATATGCATTGTGCTCACAATCAAGTGCTCTACATGCGATCCTCATATCATTAAATGTGTGTTTGCTATAAATGGTACGAAAGCTGGTGTAAATAATATTAATTGTACATGTAAAGGTGGCAACAGCTCTCGATGCAAACATATTTGAGCTATCTTATTGAAAGTGAGGGGACTATTTATTACAATTAATAGTGAATGTTCCTTGTTTACAGTGTTGTACGATTATAGATTGCCTCTAAATGAATTGGAAACATTATCTCGACTGACATTGCATGCACATGGAAATCCAGTAAAGCAGCAGCTAAGAGAGATATGCAGCTGTTCCAATCTCTGATATGCCTTGCTTCCAGAAAAAGTTTTACTCTGTTAAATTACCTTCAAAGGACATGAAGGATGAAAATAGGAAAAACTTTTTAAATGATTTACCACAATCTCCATTGTGTTTACGTAAGATAAATAGAGAGTTATTTTGTTTAGTTGGGTATGTTCCTTTCCTTAATCGCTTTATTTTTCTTTTACAATTAACATATATACTGTTATATAGTATGTTAATTATGTTATGCGATTTGTATTGCTATTATAATTATTACTGGTATTATTATTAATATTATTGTTGGGTAGTGGTAAGGGGTTTATTGTTATTACATTTATTGCATACTAGTATATAAGAAGGCTCTATATATTGTCAAAGAATATGAGTCATTGTAAAGAAATTGTTCAGAGTTCAATTTAAATATATTTCTTGAGTAGAACAGGCCTGTTTTATTTATTTATACGTGTTGCTGTGGTTTGGCACCCCGGGGTTTGTAAATTCAGTGTTATTTTATTTATAGAGATTAATCTTTATCGATGCGTCGGGCAAATTCTCTCAGAAATTGATGTTTTATTTTTAGATAGGATTTTGTTAATTGAATTGATTTGTTTGATTTGTTTAATTTGTTTATTTAAATGTTCAGTTGAAATTGTTTCACTCTGTAATATATTTTTATTTGCTCATGTTGTTCAATGTCCTTCCTTGGGGAGTTCTTCTATGATCTTTGCATTTATGCGCTGCTTTGGCACGCATCTGTTTGTTATATGTATGCGATGTTTGGGCCCCTGAAGAGCAGTTACTTGAACGATGTTGTGTAAGTACAGTTAAATTTTATTTTCTTTGCTGCCTTTTTGTAAATTCATTTGATTTTAAAAATGTTGTTCGTTTAATTTGAAATTTTCTCATCCTTCAAGGAACTCGTTTATAATAATCGTTATTATATTATTGTATACACAAATTAGATATAAGATCTGTTATTATATTTGTTCTAGAAAGTTTTTTTAGTTTAAAGAGTTTATTTTTCCGTTTCTTAGTTTTCAAATTAGTTTTGAGTAATTATTCACCTCGGTTTAGGTGAAAAGAAGCTTTGTGCTTTAAAATTAAATTTCAATTTTATAAATATACTTGTTTTGTCCACGTTTAAATTAATTTTAGGTTGTGTTAATTTTTGAGACCACGTGGATTTTTGTGTAAAAATGATTTTCTTCTAGAACAAATTTGTCTTTTGTTTGTTAAAGGATTTGCATTGTCCTTTTTAATTGTAGAGTCTAATGCAGTTTTTGTTTTCGGCCAGAATCTTAAATTCATGGTTTTGTTTCTGCATAATTGTAACTAAATGTTTTTTTTTCTTTTTTTTTATAAAAAATTAAATTAATGATTGTTAACGTCATTCAAAATTTCTGTTCTTTTATTTTTGAAGTATTTTATGAAAGTCAATTTTTCAAACGCCCACATTTTACTTTTGATAGGTTTAATTGTGAGGGTAACCCTGAGGTTAAGTCATCTTTTGCGCCCTTTTAATTTTTTATCCACTGAGCTAGTAAATTTAATTTTAATTTTTTTTTTTTTTCACTTTGCATTTATGCTGGTACCATCAGTACACAGCAGTGTGTTTAATACAAGCAATGAGTAGTTACTGAAAAAATTGTTCTCAATGAAATGTAACGAACATACTTTTCATGTAAGGACTTGGATTTTTACCCATTTTCAATTTTTGTTCAATTCACAGTTTTCTCCTATCGATTTTTTTCTTTAATACCGATACGTGTCTCGACATTAATTCATTAATTCACAGACCGCTTGTGGAAATGAATGGAATGAAATTTTAGGATTTTTTTTTAATTCACGAATTACACTGAGGTACACAACAATAATAATTTGACTTACTTCTTTTGCAAATTAGAAAAACTACTTCCGAAAACATTACTAAAAATATCTAAAAAATGAAAATAGCATAATTCACAATTGCATAATACAAGCCTAATGCACTAAACCATTCGAAACTATCCGAAATTAACAAACAAATACTTACAAACCACACGATTAATGTCTATTTGAAAGGTTCCTTTAATGACCTGAAGGGGGCGTATAGCTTAGCAAGTTTTGCCTATACCTTCATAACAGTTTAATTCTACATAGTTGTTTACGTTCTTAACTAACTTTACATTGTCAACTTTATGGTTTTCTTCAAGCATATATAGGGCTACACACTAGATCTGCCAAACCTTCTAAATTTAAGATGAGCCAAATGCTCCTTGTATCGCGTTTTGTCTTATTGTCCAAGTGGCTATCTAACAAATTTAATAACTTACCTGATGTGTTTGCAGTTAAAAATTCATACGCGTTTATTGAAAAGATTAAAAACAACTGACAATGAAGTTTTGGTTTCGTTTGATGTGAGCTCACTGTTTCCCAGCGTCCCCGTTGATAACACTTTGACTTACTTAGAAGATTTCTTGAAAGGTAATCAGTTGGGCAGTAACGAAGTTGATAGTTTTATTTCCTTGGCGAAGCTCTGCATGAAACAAAATTTCTTTCAAATCAATGGTACTTTTTACCAACAAACTGAAGGAACAGCAATGGGTAATAGCTCATCTCCATTGATAATTGTTAACCTCTTTATGGGAAAGTTTGAAACCGATCTCCAAAATACTTAAATAGGAGGGAGTGTATTTTTTTTTTAGTGATTAAGCTAATTTTTACACATTTTTTTTTCTATCAAAAATTGATTCTTTTCAAACATTTAAATCATGAAATATACCTATTGTGAAGTAGGCATTTCTCAATCAACCCATATATAGTTAGACATCGGCTTCATTCTTTTGTAAAACGCTTTTACGACTTCGAATCTCATAAAATCGAGAATCAAAGAGCTAATATTTAACAACCAAAAACATACGACACGTAATATTTATGTACATACGTATGCATATGCTAGTTTACTTTCACCATTAGAATTCCTCAAAACCACCTCTCAAAAAGCCAAACATCGAATCTTTAACGGCTTTTCTTTCCCAAACTTTCCCACTCTCCATTATTCTATACTATTAGGCTAGAGGTATACTCTTTCTCCAAAATATATTACTTCTACTACGTGCACTTACCCGTCCAAATTTTCCCAAATAATTAATTATTATGTGCCGTTCCGGTCGAAATATTTTTTTTTAAGATAATCACGACGGAAATACGTATAGAAAGTAGCTCCGTGCGCCGTGAGTGGAGATGCACTAAAATACCAAATGCATTTCGTCGCATGTTTCACGTTAATGATGCCCTGTCACGCCATGGTGTGAATTAGGGCAGCCACGGGCATTCTGAAGACCGCCGTTCAATGTTTAAGGTTCGGTTAACACTCGGTCCAAAGTGGATTTGGGGGCAATTCGAGTGTGGTTTAAACTCGGTAAAAGTCATTACAGTAGCTCGAATTACTTAAATTGTATATGCATGCAACAGAACGTATTTTCTTTTTTTTGTGTCAAACTAAAATCAGTAAAATGCATGGTTGCTCTGCCAGTATAAATTCGAATCAATGAATAATGCTTTAACATATTCTGAAAAAAAAAAATTGTGCACATTAAAAAATTTAGGTAGTTTCTCTTGGTAAAAAATCACCTTTTTTTTGATAATTTTCAGCATCTAATAGGGATAAATGTACAAAATGTTTTATGTGAATATTAATGGAAAAATGTCCATTTTTTTAAAAAAAAAAACTTTAACACACTAAGATAAATATTAATATCTCTCAGAAAAACTTAACGTTTCTTACAATTTGGAAAATTACAGTTAAAAATAATATCTTTTATCCAAATAAATTACCTTAACAACAACAAAAAATATCTTTTGGATATATGATGTGGAGGATTGGATATTTTTTTTACGTAATTAAATTAAATTTTAAAAAATGGGACGAGGCAAAAGCGGAATTATTTTTTTTAAATAATTAAATTCATTTTTTAAATACACCACGCATGGAAGTAACAATAAAAAATAGTGATTACATATTAAAGAAAAAAGAAGTGGAAGTGTAAGGAAGAGGTTTAGGTAATTAAATTATTTTTTTTAGTTGTACTGGCGCAGAATGAAGGGCATAAAAAATACATGTTTGGTTTCTTTATTGAGAAAACAAAAGGGGGCCATATAAAAGGACAGATTTCTTTTATGTGTCGAAATTTATTTTTCAGCAACAACACAGTGCATAGATTAAAATAAAAAATAATTAAATTAAATTTTGTAGTGGGGGACTATAAAAGCAATAATAAAACATTATCTCTTAAAAAAGGAGAGACGTAAAAGTGTGTATTTCTACTTGATTCGATTATTTTTTTTATTTTATTATTATTAAAAAAAACTTTTTTTTATTTATTATTACTATTATTTA
This sequence comes from Protaetia brevitarsis, assembly GCA_004143645.1. Taxonomy (NCBI): domain Eukaryota; kingdom Metazoa; phylum Arthropoda; class Insecta; order Coleoptera; family Scarabaeidae; genus Protaetia; species Protaetia brevitarsis. The sequence continues at coordinate 36,138 of RXPK01004568.1, read as the reverse complement.
TTTATTTATTTTATTATTTTTATTTTTTTAAATTATTTTTTTATTTTATTTATTTATTTATTTAATTTTTATTTTATTATTTTTTTTTTATCTATACAACAGAATGAGAACTGCATAAAAATAAATTTAAGATTTTTATTTTTGGGAACAGAGAGAGGGAGCGTAATGATTAATTTTTTTAAATGTCAAAATTTATTTTTCAGTAATACCGCAGTGTAGGAAAAGACAAAAAAAAATTGCTCAAATTTTGGAGTGGTGTGTGTAAAAAAATAGATTTATTTTTTTTTTGATAAAACAGAAGGGGACGAATTGACGTTTTTTTATTTCTCAATTTATTTTTTTTTAAACATCGCGATGTAGAAAAGGATAAAGATAATTTTAAGATAAAATATATTTTACAAATGATTTTACAAATTAATTCTTAGTACCGGCGCGGAATGGGGGAAGATACAAAAAGTAGTCAAATATTGAAAAAAAATATAATTGTAAATAATATTGTAATTTTTATTTTTTTTAAATTTTTAAAACATATTTTTTTAACGTATCGATATTCGACAATTTTGTTGATATAATGGTTTTTTTTTGTTTAAAATAATTCGATATTATTTTGAACAAAATTATATTAATTAACAATATTATTAATTGTTGATATTATCCAATAATTTATTTAAAACCAAAAAAAAAAGAAAAAAAACATTATTTATATGAAAAAAAAACAACAGGACTGAGGAAGATAATTGTATTTATTGAAACGTTTCCAATTAAAAAAGATTAATATGTGCCTATAAGCTTTAGTAAATTAAATTTTTGTTTTTTTTTTTGTAACATGGCAAAGTAGGAAAGGATTTAATAATAAAATTCAATGATTATTTAAAGAAAAAGAAGGGAATCTTTAAGAGGTAGGATTTATTAATTTTTAGCAGCACCCAGGAATATGCGAGGAAAAAAAAAATTATGCAACATTTCTTTAAAAAAAGGGGGTGGGAAGGAAAGATTGGATTTTTGAATTTTTATTTGATTAAATTATTTTTTAGTAACACCACAAAGTAGGGAAAAGGAATAAAAAAGGTAATGATGAAACAATTTGTTTTAAATAAAGGGGCGTGTAAATTTTATAATTAATAAAAAAAATTTAACCACATTGCTGGTGGGAAGAAATATAAAAAAATAATAAATAGGAATTGCATACTATTTAAATAAAAATAAGACTTTTTTTTAGTTAATTAAATTATTTTTTTATGTATGAGAAAATAGTTGACAAATTAATTTTTTTTTTTTTGAGAAAACGTGGTACATGGCTCTAGATTATTTTTTTTTAATTTAAATTATTTTCACGGTAACACCCAATATAATAGTAGCAAAACCAATAAAAAAGAGAAAAAGAAAAAATTAATAATTAAATATCTTTTTTTTTCGAAAAAGGAAGGGGGTTCTAGACGGCGAATTAAATTATTTCTTTTACTCATTAATTCAACTTTTCAAAAACCATGGTGCTCCTGAAGGACGGACGAGATAAAAAAAATTATCGAAAAAACAATAGGGTACAAAGAGACTTCTTGTTATCAAATTGGGGGGAGGGAGAACACTAACAAATGACACTTTAGAAAAACTAAACAAAAAAAAAAAACAGGAACATACAGTGTGCCCCGGATCGACGCATGAATAGGTAAAAAAATACAAAAATTTTTGAGTTAAAATTTAATTTTCTGAGGCTAGGCCCTGCTTGGATTAAAAAGTAATTTGTGTCCTATTTTAACTCTTGAAAAATCAAGTATGCCTTGGAATTTTAGAAAAAGAGAGTTTTTCTCACTAATTACAAGCCTTTTTTTTTAGAAGATGCGACAAAATATCATTAAAAAAAGTTATTTCAGATTAATGAATCCGGCAAGTAGGCGAAATTTCAAAAATCAAAGAATGCTTTGGAAATTTTCAAAAAAATTACTCTTCCCGCTAATAAACTGCCTTCTTGTAGGACGTACGACAACACGTTATTAAGAAAATTGTTCGGATTGATAAATTATGTAAGTGTACAAAATTTAAACAGGATCGAGTTATTGAAAGTTGTTGTTGAGTTGTTAGTGGGAATAATTTTTCGTAAACTTTCAAAGCATGCGTGATTTTGTTTACTCGTACAATTATATTATATTAATCTGAACAACTTTTAACTAATAACATTTTTTCGTAATCTCCTACAGAAAACACGTGATGGGAAGAGTAATTTTTGTAAATTTACAAAGCACGCTTGATCTTGTTTAAATTTTGCATACTTGCATAATTTATTAATATGAACAACTTTTCTTAATAACATTTTGTAGTATCTCTTATAAAAAAAAGTCACCTTGTTAGTGAGAAAAATCACATGTTTGTAAATTTCCAAGGCATACTTGATTTTTCAAAACTAAAAGTGTGGCACAAATTACTTTCCACCCAATCAGGGCTAAACCGCAGAAGATGAAATTTCAATTCAAAAATTTTCAGACTTCTATACCTATTCATACGTCGATCCGGAGTATATTGAACCCGTAACGGAAAAATTATTATTGGGGTTATGAAGATGAAAAACCATGTACCTAAATGATTGATATCAATTACCATGAAAATTCAAAAAATCAAAAGTTTTTCTTTATGTTTATGCCCGCTTTTCTTTTCTCAGGAATCATGTTTTTTTCTTATTACCAGTAGGTAAATTTTGAAAAGTAATCGACCGCTATTGAAACTTTTAAGTCTGATACGTTTAGAACAATCAAATTTACTTATGACCTTAATTAAGATTGATGAAACAACAAAATACATAACGGTTTCACACGCAGTATAAAAATAAGGATAAATGCATATGCATATGAGATATTAATAGACATAAATACATACTTTTGCATCAGAACGTATGTAGATACAACATATGTAAGTAAAATGTGATATTTTAAAATGAAAAAAAAAGGTTTCTCCTCGCAAGAATAATCACGAAAGACGACTGACTGCCACTATAGTATATACATATACACACATACTCACACATACACGCACGCAACACTCATGCATTACCTATATTGCGTCCAAGTGTGTCAAGGATAGACAAATAGTAAATCTCGAGATAATTATACAAATTCATTATGCGTAACCCGTGTACCAGAAAGCCTTTAGCGCTATTAAATCGACTAGCGTCCGATACAAACACACACAATATGTAGAAAAATACATCACACAACGTGTCGAATGCACATAGAAAGAGACATTTTAAATTCGAATTCACGCATGCACCTGTTTTATTATTAAATTTAGCGCGAAATAGCGTTTCGGACTGTTTTGTGCGGAATATGTTATGCGTGTTCATCTTGCTCGCCAAAGTTGAACACGCGATGTTGTCACATGTCGCAATGTGCGTTAACTCTAATGATTGGAATTAATTTATCATAATTTACTGTTATTATGCATGTATAGTGGATGCTAAATACATAAATTAATTATTAATCGAACGAATTTGCATTTATTTACGTGCTAAAGGAGAAATAAAGAAAATATATACAAAAAAAACCAACACCAAAGATTCTTTTCCATAGACATACACTTAAGGGATGATCTATTACCATATCTATTGGCCACTACATCATGACCAATATGCGTATCAAGCGGGAAATTCTGCAGGGACAGACTTGCGTCATCTCGTACAGAGAGTTGAGCATGCTCTGCAAACCAAGAAAGTGCTTTTGTGCCATTCCGCGAAGTAGAGAGAGCATTCGACTACCTACTAGCTACCGCAACATCAATCTCCAAAGCATCGAAGAAGAAACGAATCTAAAATTAGCTGAGAGACACTGACGACTTGGTTCCAAAGAGGATGTCCCAAGATTGGGTTTTGTTCCCTTTGTGGAGGAACCTGGAATAACTCCCTTATGATATTTATTATTTCATTTTCATAATTTTTACCCTAAGAAAGATAAGAATGATAGCACTATGTAACACGTTTTTTGTACTTGAGTAGTGAGCATTATTTCCAACTTATTGTGCTTAACACAATACGAAAATACTTTTATTTCCTCTAATTTTGCTTTTGACTAGGACAACGAAAATTTGAAATATATCACATATGTATATCGTATGTCCACTTAATATGCGACAAATTGGGAATTTTATTGTTGATTTTAATAAAAAATTACGTAAAATAAAAGTTGGTGCTTCTTTAAAAACATATTTTATATTCAAACTTAGTTAAAATGCGTGGTTTTGCTATAAATTAAGAAAAAAATAATTGTCTTGATAATAAAACACGCTTATTTTTAAAGGTACTAAAAAGCTCCATTAGCAAAAAGTACTTCAACTCCCTAAATGTGCCAAAATACAAATTTTCAAAGTAGAAATCAAAGAAATGGAATTGTACAAAATTACACAATATGGGCCAAACATTGAAAAAATACTTTTTTAATTTTTTTTTGTAAAAGTGTGTTTTTTCGATTTTTACTTGAAAGTTGGTATTTTGGCATATTTAGGAATTTGAAGTACTTTTTTTCTAATAATTCTAAAAATATATTTCTAAAGAAGCACTGCCTTTTATTTTATATAATTTTTTTTATAGATTCAATAATATTTTTTTGTCCCCATTAGTCTCATATTTAAGTGGACACAGTGTATATTTCCAATATTTTCTCCTTACGGGTGAGCTTTTTAGGAAAGTCATCGCAGTCGAGAATCTTCTTAATTTGAGTCCTACGAAGACACCCGCTTGACCTTCGCTCAGAATAGCTTAGGAAATAATTTTCTAGGTGTTTCATGGCTGCTGACTCCGTACCTAGAGCTTTCGCAAAGTGTTTTATAAGCCCCAACTTTATGTGCAGTGGTGGCATCAGCACCTTTAGAGGGTCTACCAGTGGCTCCCATTTGATATTATTTTCCCCTATAGAAAACTCTGTCCTATGTGGGCAGTCGCGCTTGTTGTAGTGTACATTGGTGTTCCTGCTGTCCCAAAGACAAAGATAACATGGGAATTTGGTGAAACCACCTTGCAGGTGACCTCGCCGATGACCTCCTACCCATACTTGTCATACTTCAAAACTTTCAGCAAGATCTTGATGTTAAAGTAATCCTCTTTGAGGTGCACTGAATGACCCAGGAGAAGAGATGGAAAGTTATTACCATTATGCAGCGTACTGCTTTGAGCTCTTAAAGACTGTCAATGACGAACCACTTATTTGGATTATAGTCGATTCCAATTTCTCAAATAGCTAGTTGCTTGAGTGGTCATGGGTTCCGCCAATGCTTGGAATTTGAAATCTCATGAATCCAGTTTTCTCCCCTATACCATCCTCTTGTCTTAATAAACTGACACAAACATAGCAAAAGCGTCTGCTTCATGTTTGCAACCTCTTGAAAGCCATCATCTAATTAGAAAATAGGTATAGTGAAATGAGAAGTACATATACACACCGTTTTGAGCGCTGAAATCGTGGGACGATCTACTACTATATCAGCTTTAGGAGTGTACACGTTTTGAACGGAGGGACGTTGGAACATTGGATCTGTCAAAATTTCAAATTAAAATAGCGCGCGAACAATATAGCAATAAATCATCAAAGCAGGTTGAGTGATTGAGACATCTTCGTTGTGATATTTTCGTTTTGTTTGCAAAAAAAAAAGCAAATGCCTTTAGTTCCCGTATTCTACGTCGAACGACATAATATGTACTTCTCATTTTGGGTTTGCTTGTAAATTTTTAAATATCATTGTCTTGGTCACAAAAGCAAAGTTTGTGGGAAATAATCCACTGTCTTTATACTTTTCTGACATAAGAAAATAGGAAATGACAGTTACAACCCAAAGACAAAAAAAATTAATAGAAATTGTTACATAGTGTAGTTCATTTTGATTTGGAATACTATAGTTATTAATTCCCGATGTCATCCTAGAATAATACTACACTTTTTTACTATAATTAATAAATATTAAATATTCTTGAACTCAATTTTTACTGCGGGAAATGTCTAAACCGAAATCCATATGCGATGGCCCTCTACACATGTTTATACTTTACATAATCGATCTTCGACGGCCGTCTGCATCTGACTCACACGCTTGCCTACCGTGATAGTGGGAGACCGTCCCCATAGTTCCCGAGCGCTGACGTACACCGATGACGCGTAACTCGATCAACGAGCGGGCCAAGATACGGCTGGCCACACTTCAATGTAATTTTTGCATATACTGCGACCACCCCCGCTTTCGCTAGCTCGCGCGGAGACCTACAAACGTCAGAAATCAGGGCCAATCTAGACGTGGCCCTAGTTCGCCGCTTGTCTGATAAATAACTACAAAGTGCGTTTCGTCACATCAAATCATAGTTCTATACTTAAATGTGTGTGTGGACGTGTATATATTTATCAGTATTTTTACAGAAAATAAAAGTTTTTTAATTATTAACTTGTGATTTGCAATGGTTGGCTCCATGGTCCCGTGGCTCTTTAAGAGGAACCGCCCCTGAAATATATCACCTTTATCCTACGTCTCATAAATAGCTAATTGTTTTTGGCGCATCAAAAAACAAACTACTATTTAGGTGCAACTATTTGCGTAATAGAATGTATATAACAACTGTGATTTCAAATTCTACTGGCAATTTGCACAATTACTTATCTAAAAATATCAAAATTAACACGCAGATGATCCTGAATTCGTTGTGTTTCTTGCCACTTACTGCGTCGCATTATGCCACCCCACATTAATTCGCGGAATCGCGGAAAAACACTAACATAAATAAAAAATTTAAAAAAATATACATGAACTTACCCGGACAACTACCATCGGTACCTGAAATAGAAAGAGAAATGAAATTATAAAAACCAGATTTAATCTTAAATACTGATGTAGACTAGTCGTGTGTAAAACTGCTCGTTTGCGTTAGCAAATATATAAATAAGAATTTTTCTGTTAACAATGATTTGATGGTCTAATAATATAATTAGGTAATCAATTAACTTCTTTTTTTTTCTAAAGAGGTTGGACAACCACCAATGGCGATGACTCCCATCAGATGTTGATCTGGTAAATATACCAGAGTAGTATGTTACGATCATAGTTTCCAGCCTATTTTGTGCGAAATATTATCTATTACTGGAATAAAATAGGAGATGCGCCATTTATGCGACAATAACTCATAAACACATAAATATATCTGCTCATCTGCTGTACTATATGGAGAGAAAACTGCTATACGAAAATAAAATGCGATATTTATTTTTACTTCCATGTAAATATTTAGTTAAATTAATAAATACTTCTAATAAATCTACTAACCACATTATTTGTTTGATTGAATACAGGAATATTTTTAATATTCCTAAATCAAGTAATAATTTAGTAACTGTAACCAAATGCATGAAAAATGATTGAAAACAACAAGATCGTTTTTCGCGTGTATAACAGTTTTAAAACCTTCAAACACTATACACTGCTGTAAAGTTCCTTGACTTATAAGTAAATCATTAACTGAAAAGATTTCAATTATCTCTGAAATTTCTTTAACCTCGCACGAAAAATATTCACTTTTGTTCATTATTGCTTGTGTATCTGAGACTTATGCACGTAGGAACATGAATAAAACTAAAATACTTCCGCGTAAAAAAGCACTCAGCTTGCATACAGGTGCTTGCATTTTCCGTTAAAAGGCAAAAGTTTTAAATCAATGTATACATGCGTGTCCACGCAAATAAACCAAAACGTCAGGCTTTTTTTGTTTAAATTTGATATTGTTTATAATTCAATGATGCTTAAAAGAAACTAAAATATGTTGTTAAATATGTACCTACATAATAACAATATAATATGTAATGTGTATTGTCTTACTTAAACAGAAGTTATAGGCATTATAAAATATTAATCAAAACTAAGGTGCATTTCATTTAATTACGGTTATTTCTCGTCGAAAAGCTTAACTTAAGAAGAAAATTGTCTTCCGGCAAAACAGCAAGCTACTTTCAATTAAAATAAACACTTTTCTGAGAAAAGATTTTGTTGAACATGATAAAAACCAAAAGTTATAAAACTTTTCATTTAATGCAGTCTCTATTCTAGGTGTACTATTAACCGAGTATTACACACGTTTTTAACCTACAAACATTTTTGCAGAAAATTCAACAGGCTCTCTAGAATCCCAGGCATCAATTTTCTGGCATCCAATTTTTTAAACAAATTATCAGACGACATCCAAAATTTAGTAATTTCGAAATTCAAAATAACTTTCTGAATGAATTAGTTTGCCATACAGTCCTATTATAGTTATAATTAGAGACCGGATTATATGCAATATATGTATTACACTAATTGAAGTTAATTAGCGCTGATTAGTGATTGGATATATTGCATATTTAGGCATTTCTATGCATATTTTTACAAAAGTTGCATATATTGCATATTTAAGCTTTTTCTTATCCTTTCTATTAGTAAAAATTCGTAGTAATTTCTAATGTAGATCGACAACCGACAATTCTCAGAACGATAAATCTTTTACATCGGTTTCTCTAATACTTTTTTCCAAGAACTGCACGTGTTTAATTTCGCCTAGCAGAAGGGATGTGGTCAATACGTTTTATTATTATTAATTTCCAAATAAACTATTCATTAATTGAATATCTTTGAGCGAAACAGCATGTAATTGTGTTACGTTTTTAAATACTGTGCGTACATACAGTGAGTATAGCGAACAAAATTTCTTTATTAATATGGATTAAGCCATATCCTGAACTGGTAAAGGATGGCGACAAAATATTTTGTCGAGCCTACAGTAAACTGGTAAGTTTAATTTTACTAAAAGCTTTACAATTGTTTTTAAATTCTTTAACTTTTGATATAAAATGACAATTGTTGTTGTAGGTGTCTTCCGAGAGAAAATACCTAATCGATCAACACGCTAAAACTCCATCACATATTGGAAAATGTGAAAAACTAAAGCGATTCGCATGTGTGCAGCAATCTATACGTCAATGTGTAGCATCAACTTCACGAAACTCAGAACAAGAAGAATATAATACGGATCCGTGTAACGCATTAATTTCGTCTAACACAACATTAGCAAGATTAAACAATGTTAATTTGAAATCATTTCTGCAAAAATATTGCAAACATAATATCCCTGACGAAAGTACCTTACGAAAAAATTAGGTCACATCTTGTTACAAGCAAACAATAGCAGAAATTCAACAATTAGTAGGGAATAATTTTATTTATATCATGGTAGATGGAAGTACGGATAAGTGTGGCCGTTATATTGCCCATTCGTTAACAGGAATTCTTCATGAAGATATTGTAGGTAAATCATGTTTAATTTATTGTAAAGAACCTCAAAAAACAAATAATGTGACAATTGCCCAATTCGTTCAAGAAGGTTTATCAAATTTCTTTTTACCTAGAAGTATATATACCTTGTGAAAAAAAATACTAATGCGGTCCGACGCTGCACCATACATGATAAAAGCCGCGCAAAATTTAAATTTTTTTTATAGTAACATTATTCATACCACTTGTTTAGCTCATCGGTTCAATCGTGTAGCCGAAGACATTAGGAATCAATTCCCTTTGATTAATGATTTAATTAACAATGTCAAAAAAGTATTTTTAAAAGCACCTTTACGAATCCAATTTTATAAGGAGCGACTTCTCGGTGTTAAATTGCCTCCTGAACCGATTATTACGAGATGGGGTACATGGTTAGAGGCTGCAATTTTTTTCACCGATAATTTTGAAGGAATAAAAAATGTAATTCTTGAAATCACTGCTGACTGCATTGCTCTAGAAAACTGTAAAAAGATAGTAACATCAACAGAATTGCTACAAAACCTTTTGTATATTAAGTCAAATTATAGCTTTGTTTCAAGTTCCATTCGTAAACTAGAAACGCAAGCGATGTCGCTCTCGGAATCAGTCGAAATAGTAGACGAATTTGATATGCTATGTAAGAAAGTTATGGGTACAATAGGTAATTCTATATACGATAAATTTAAAAAAGTGATAAATAAAAATGCGGGGTATTTGAAATTGAAGAAAGTTAAGAAAATTTTGGAAGGTGAAACAGTAAACGATTTCGACGAATTCGAATTTTAGTTTAGAATGTATTGCAAAGTTAAAAAATGCACCAATTACATCTGTGGATGTTGAAAGAAGCTCTTCTATTTCGAAACATATGTATTCTGATAGAAGACAAAACTTTCTTTTACACAATTTTGAAAAACATTTAATTATAAATTGTTTTAGAAATGTGATGTGAAAAAATTTTGTGCAATAAAGTTAATGTTTAAATTTCTGCTCTTATTTATTTTATATGAAAATTTTGCATATTGTGCATTTTTTTGCATATATGCCCCAGGTTTATGCATATTTTCTCAAAAATCGATGCATATATATATGCGCATATATTCCAGTTTTTCTTAGCATATAATCCGGTCTCTAGTTATAATCAATTTTTAAGCTATTTAGTAGAATTAAATAATTTTATTTGGCTTGTATGTATTTCTTTTTTCCTTTTTGACATGTGCAATCTTTGGAAAGCATCAATAAATAATTATTATTTCATGAGTAAAAGAAATGGGAGATTAATACAAAAAGCCAAGAGGATACAATCTTTTCAGAGATTCCAGGTCAGACGACTTAATTAAATCGTTTTTCAATAGTATCAAAAATATTTTGGTGGAGACAACAGCCTGCTTTGTTTTTTTTATGAAGCTTTACTTTTGAACTTGACTGTATGTTTAAGTGGACATACTATTATATTTGCTTTTACACCATTGATATATAAACATGTGCGCTCATCAATAATCAATCGTATAATTTTTACGTACACGAGTCAACTAAACTGACTGACTAGGCGTAATAACAATGTTTTCCCATTACGTTATGTACACAAAAACAACGTTATTGTTTATTATTATTAGAATAGCATTATTATTACTACTACTTAATACTATCTTACGATACACAAATACACGCATATATATATACACGCATAAATTAGTCTCCGCATCGCGTAAAAATTAGGTCACACACTCACACAGACGCACGCGCGGTCTCATACACACAGCTCGCGGACGATAAGATAATGATTTAAATAATACGTGTGCCATACACAACACAGTGCGGCAACCTTGGCACAATTGTTCGCCGGTTTTATTAGATTCACTCTCGTCGACACACTAACCCAGTGACAGTGACACACTCTCACTTTTTTTTTTTTTACGCGATACCAAATATAATTATTATCACGTCGAGTGTGTGGAAGACTTCTCTCCCGTTCGATTTTTTATCGATCGTTATTTCTCTGGTCGCCCATCAGCGAAACGAGGTTACTCGTATTTTTACGTGCCGGGGACAAATTAAACGCGTATGTTTGTATGTTGTACCTATTATAGTTTAAACGGGGTTTCTTCTCATTGAAAATCGTTAGTAATATTGTGAGATAGTTTGTAATTATCGCGTTCCGTAAATGGAATGAAAATATACTTGAGATCATTATCAAAGCGGTGTAGTTATAATATAAATGAACTCATGATTCCCTCACTGTAAATACTCAGAAAACTTAGATCAACATCTATTGAAAAACATGAATGAATATTACAAATAGATTTTTTTGTTAATATCTTTATCTATAAATGTGGTATAAGAGCCGTTTTACACGTACCAGAATTCTTACGCAAATCATAACAAAATTTATCCCGAAGAATTTTTGTCGCGACACTTTCAGGTCGTTTTACACAGGAATAACGTTACTTCCATTTGCACTTGTAAGTTGTAACCTAAATCTAAACAATTATGAACCATATTTTGCTGGTTTATCGGGTAACTGCTATTTATTTAAGATTTTTATGATAACCGTAATCAAATAACAATTTAATTTAACAAATGCGCCTGGCTTATAACAACAAATATCGTGAAAATTCCGGTTAAAATTTATTCTTGTGTAAAATGACCTGAAAGTGTCCCGACAAAAATTCTTACGAAAATTATCACCAAAATTTTCGAGATAATTGTTGTTATGATTTCTGTAAAAATGGATGTTTTAAATTTTAATTTAATAGCAGATTTAACACTACATACATTAGTACCTTAATTAGGGCTATTTCACAATAATTTCTGCATTTACATTAAGTATGAGAAACACACAAAATATTGAACACTCGTTACTACCATAGTTTATTATAATTCTGGACAATTACATATTAAGATATCATGCAAAGAATTAGCAACTGTTTTGAGTAAAAAAAAAACTATATTTTCTCCAATCAGGCAATTAGTTCTTAACCCCAGATTAGTATTCTTTTTATTTATCCCGGAAAACTTATTGCCAATATCAATTACAAAATGCTGTGATTTATGATACTTAGCAAGAAACCAAAGTTTTATATATATATGTACTGGGTGTCACAGCTCTATTTTTGATTTTAGGAAAAAGTCTGTTATACAAAAGCTTTACAGAATTCGCAGTATTGAATACTACTACTTAAAAATATTTACGACTATAGAAGGCGTTCCAAAAGTAGGAAAACGCATTTATTTTAAAAGAAACACCCTATATATTATTCCATTTTCAATTTCTACATAGAAAAATAACATCACTTTGTAAAAGCTACTGTAGGTCTATTTGTAATTGTCTGATAATTGGTTTATTTTGCTTCTAGCCTAGTGTAAAATGTTATAATGACACATATTTTTATTGGAGTTTTTCGGCTTAATTAATTTCAAATCGTACAATTAAAACTTTAAACAAATCGACTCATCTTTCTGGTTTTCTTCAGTAATGTTTTTTGAATGATCTAAATAAATATATAAAATATTATACATTACATGTAATAGAGAATATTATGGTCGTAAAACAGAAATCAAGCTAAATAACCTATTTTCATGAACCAGCATTAAACTAATAACTTAAAATGTTTCATATATTTATTTAGATCGTTCAAAAAGCATTACTGAAGAAGACTAGAAATATGAATCAACACGTTTAAAAGAGTTTTAATCGTAATATTTCAAACAAAATCAACCCGAAAAACTCCAATAAAGCTCTAAGGTCTATCGAAAACTGGTGTAGAGAACGTTGCCTTTCTGTAAGCCCAGATAAATCAGAGATGGTACTCTTTACTAACAAGAGAAAGGTGGGAAAACTTCGCTCACCACAACTGTTTGGCACTTCTCTCGGTTTCTGATGAAGTCAAGTATCTGGGCATCACTTTTGACAGAAAACTGAGCTGGAGCAAACATGTCAAAACAAAAGCCGACACAGTATGTAAGGCTTTTTGGCAGTGTTGTCGCGTGTTGGGTGGGACTTAGGAGCTCTCCCCCAACATTACCTTGTGGCTGTACACTGCCATAATTAAGTCCATTGCTACTTACATGTTGCTTATGTTAAGTCAACACAAAACCATTTTTTTCCCAGCAGGGAGGAAAGTGTCCCTCCCTAGGGAGGAAAAGTAACTGACATTGACATGATGAAACTATACATCTTATAATATGTGACATTATATAATCTGAGTCCATTTATGAGATAGTTGCTAAATTATTAGGTAATAAATTTCAAGTAAACTATTATTAAACACTTTTCAAACGACGCTAACTTGACAGTTCTCAAAAAATATTTGACAGATTAAGCCTACTATCTATCATGTCACTCACAGATAGGCATCTATTATGTTTAGACATTTAGTGATTCCACTAGTTGAGCGGACGGTTGTCAAGGAGTGTACTGATATAGCAAATGATACTGTTCATATCAGTATGTTCCTTGACAACCGTTCGTTCAACTAGTGGAATCGACTAATCGCATCGTCTGAAAGAGGCCTAAGTGTTTGATACTTCTAATATCACAGTTATGAAACACAAACAAAACCCCAAGCAACAGTCAGATGAAATAACTAACACAAAGAATGTAAGATTAAAACTGCAAGGCAAGGTACAAAACAAAGAAATAGGATATTAAGTAGGAGTTGATTCAGGTGAAGAATATTGGGAGTGGTAACAGTACTTTGTTTTGTTTCAATACAAAAATTAATCTAAAGTATCTCGTTTCTACACGGAAAAACCAATTTGTTCAGGACAACAAAATAATGTCAATCAAATTTTATCATGAAAATTTAGTTAACCCAATAAATAGTTCGTTATTTCAAATAAATAAATGCTTAAATGAACAAATAATTTCGTTGAATTAACCAAATATTTGTTTGGCCGTATTTAACTTAATATTTAGCCAACTTAAACAAAATTTGGTATTATCAAATAAATCGATTTTTCAGCGTAAGAAACCTTTGTAGAATTTGCTGGTGCTGGATTTGTCACTTCTACGTTGATGTGTTTAAATAACAAAACACACAAAACCCTTTTTTTTTTTGTAATTTCATATATTTACATATTGAGATATTTACAAATGTATTATTGCTTGAAATATCGGAACAGAACTGCTTATTACAATATGGTTTTGAACTAGTAGTCCCTTGTTACACTGACTATTTTCCCTTGGTGGGGTTATAAAAGTGATAGCGTGTGGTATACAAAGGAACTCTAGTGGTCGTAAATTACAAATGAAGAGAGTGTCTGACAGAATAAAGAAAGAATCGAAAAAGGAAGAGATGTCTTCACTATTAATTTCTTAGAACTGAAGGAACTTAAATCTAAATATGGGGACGTAACAAAACTATACTTCTGTTCTAAACAACCTTAATACTGGCTATAAAAACAATTATTTTTTTGGATATGTGTTTTACAATTAAGGATTACGCACTTATCAAAACCATTTCATTTTAAAATTTTCAAAGAAACAAAAATCCATTTTACTTAACCATATTATTTTAAAGAAATAATAAAAATCGTACTTCGCCACTTCAAAAAAACAATCGAAAAACGATTAAAACCAGACTGATGTGAGACAATAAAGAAGCCGGTCAGCGATAATAATTTTTTTCCATGGCCTACTATACGGGTGCATAATACATTCATATTTTCGCAATGACACTTGCAGCTTTTGTTATGTTACATCGCTGTTATGCGTGTTTTGTTTCATTTTTTTTTTTTCGCAAATAGAGCACAGCCACCCGTATTGTGTCGTGTGATTTTGTCAATGCTGTCGGGTTCCCTTGAGTCCCTTTTTTACATAAACACAATCGTAAAGATAGATACAGTGATAGCTGGTAAGTTTTTTGTTTTTTTTTTGTAACCAATGTCTTATTTTTACTTCATCGCATTTCCCATTCTTTAAAACCATCAGCGATAAAACACCTTCACTTTCAATCGGTGCAAACCCGATCGGGAGTCCACGTTCAGGTGTATATACATATACGTCAGTGCATGGCGATTGCGCAACGATTAATCATAGTAAAAGTGATATCAATGTCAGTGGGTCAGTAGGACACTTATGCAGGTAGGGTACCGCACACTGGGGCGACCAAAACGGGCATGGCATCGCATCGGCAGAGCGGCCGCGGGCGGCTTATTCTCGCTTTTCTGCGCGTTGACCTTTTTCAGGCGCTCCACTTCGTTGTTCTCCTCGCGTATTGACAAATTCTAAATGAAAGTGAAGAACGATTGACCTGGTTTCGGCCGGCGGTGATGTTGCAGCGGTGCCATAAAAACGTAATTAATATAATAATAACCAGGGACTGAATTATTTAATTTTGAGCGCGGATTTTTTAGCGAAAGCAGCATTGTAACGCGTGACCGAGTTTTTGGGGCGTTGTTGATTGCAAATATTATAGGAATACAGTCAGGTTGTGATAAAGATATATAAGATAAGTAGCGATTTTAGGAATGGATTAGATCGTTGTAAATTTTTACAGTTGTTGGTTGTAAGTAGGTAATTAAATAATGTGTCAAAACAGTACACAGTAAAAAAATCTCTGCATGTAAACCTTACAAAAATAAGCAGTAAAAAGTTTGCACATTAAAATATTAACACTCAATTTGTAGAAAATAATATATACAAATACATTTTGTGGAATAACGAGGTAAACTTTTCAGACAATAGAATGTACAACATAAAAAATATGCATCATTTGATCATTATAAATCTTCTTCTATCAATGCCTCGTAAGCCACAACACCGCTTTAATTTCAATGTTTGGTGTGGCAATTATACACTGTTGAAAATTTTAACACTTTATTTAATAGTTAGGAGAGGTCCACACTCTTTTCGTGTTATTTTATCGAGAACTATATGAGTTTAAATTTGACGAGCAAAGATAGTCAAGTATTGTCTATTGCTAAGGGGTTATTTTGTCCAACTAACACGTGGAATTATAAAATACTTCTAGTCACATTTTATTTGATCTAGACTAGACAAATTTATTACCTGTTTAACTAAATGAATGCGATCTATTGGGTGATTTAACATCGTTTTCTAAACACGACGTCTTTTTAATATGCAACTCTTATTTCTTAGTGCTATAATATTCTCTCTTTAAGACGTTTTCTCAATTACAAATACGCAGAACCACTCATTCAAAACTTTTGGTTTCAACTAAACGTGCACAATTTTAAAATTATTTTTTGAGAACCATCATAAAATTAAGCGAATGTTTATGCTATTTGATTCAAATCTGAACTAATTACGTAAATAGATGTTCCCAATACATCTTTAAGATGTTGAAATTTTTTATGCACACTGGAATTAACGTTTAATAACACAAGGTTACACTTTGCACGTCAGTACACGTTTGGTGGTTTGTTTGGATATGTAAATACGCAGAAATAAACCCGAAAATAGATACACGTGCAATGCACGTGGTGCGTATAATGCAATACAGTATTAGATTAGATGGGGTTTCTATATTTCTATCCGAGGGAAAAATTTTCATTCGTTGACGCTTCTGAATGTCTAGAAAAATAGTAAATCCTCATATCTGAACAAAGAATTCACACGAAATTCTAGTAATTTCTGTACTCTAACATACGTAGTCAGCTCGTCTGACAAAGTTTGTAAAAATCAACACTAAAATATTTGACTAGCGCAAAATTAACGCCAACACCGATAATATTTTCAACAGTGTAATAATAAAAAAGTTAGTCTATACTTTCATCAAGGTTCACTTATTAGGTTCTTTCCAACAAAACGTAGAACCAGTTCAGAATTAGCAGGCGCATGCGCGGATCAAATTGGTATCAAAATGAACATTGCAACAGGAAAGATATTAGAATCAGGATCAAAAAAACACCATTCCAACATGTTTGTGGTGTTTTGTTTATTACTTGTACTCTCAAATTATTTGTTAAATAAACGATTAAATCGAAAATATTAGTTATCAACAAGCATCAAGATATTTAGCAAGGTAAATGAAAGTAAATGATCCAATTTCTCACATTTTTTTAATGACGACATCCTCCATGCTCCCTCCCCCTTCCACACTAAAAAAAAATCATTAGTGGCCCAAAAAAAAAAACTGTTAACGCAAGTAGTTTTGGCATTTTTGGAGTACGTCTAGGATCGTCAAAAACTACAGATAATCACTATTCACAACTACTACAACATACTAGGAACCCAAAAAAAATATATCATATTGGTTAGAATATTTTTCGTTGTAAGACAAAGTACAATTACAAAGTTAAAACATTCTGGGATTCAATATTATATGCTATACATATATACATATACAGGCTGTCTCAGCACGCACTGCATCGATCGATATATGAAAGATTGACAAATTCTGAAAATTTCGCAGTATACTGAAGCCGACCTGTGCTATTAAACTAAAATATTTTTAATAATCTAGCACATCCGGTTGTGCCGGAAGTGTTGTTGAACTTTGTTATTTTCAATGGAACACCCTGTATGTATATTATTACATTTTTTAATTCCTCGTTCAAATCTAAAGTAAGCCTGTTAAAACAACTATGTTGTTATTTTCAACCATATTTGAAATATTTGCATTTTTTTTTAAATTTTGACAGATGGACGAGTGCGTCTGAACTTCTATAACTGCCAAGGTATTTAACTTGGAAAATTGGAAATTTGTAGAATTGTTCACCGTATAGGGTAGCATCCGAAAACGAATGAATTTTTCGAAAACATTATACAGCGTGTCCGAAAATTACAGTTAAACTTTCGAATTGAAAAAGTGTCAAAACTTTTTTTTTTTTTTAATACAACTACCTACTTTTCTCTTTCTCATCAAAATGCCTTTATAAAAATACAAAAAAAAAGTCATATTCATTACCCATCTAAAATGGATTCTTTTTAAGATAATTAGTAAAGTTTTTTAAAATGTCATCCTGCTTTGGTATATCTAAGTAAGTCATGACCATTCAGCAAACAATCCAGCATTGATGAAATGTCACTTGGTTTTCAATTATAAACAATTACGGCACGGTTAAATTATACGAACGAAGATTATTTAAATTTAATATTTACGGAAAATGCAATAAAGTGATAACAAGAACATGTGAGACTCTTGCTGCTCGGTATCCTCAAAAGCAGAAGCCGTCACCAAACACAGTTAAACGAATAATACAGAATTTCAAAAACTTCGGATCGGTCAAGGCAAAAATTCAAAAACACAAACCTATTGTTAATAATAACTATTAATTACTAAAAACTTATTTAGAATACTTCGTAGTAAAAGTATAAAGCAGCATATTTAAATTATAAAAAAACAAGAAACGTAAAATTTATTTTAACAAATGTTCAAAGTTACGGCCTTGAACTTCCAGACACTTTCCGCATCTCCGAATTAGTTGTTAATGGGTAGCCTTTCTAATTGATTGTGGTGGTGGTTCAAACTTTCAAATGCATGTTTTACTCTGGCCATACAATCTTCCTTGGTGGTTAGTGGACTATAATATATTCCTCATACAAAGAAATCCAGAACTGACAAATCCGGGGAACGAGGTGGCCATAAAAAAGGCCATCGTTAGCTATCCACTGATCAGCAAATACCTCTTGCAAAAAATTTCTAGCCAAGTGACCGTTATGAGGAGGTGGCGTCATATTGGTAAAATATTTGTCTAGATCAGCCAGTGGCAAATTTTCTAAATATATATCCCCAAAATTTTGTAAAATATAATAACATTCATCTACAAAGAAACAATCGTGTGGTTATCTTATGATTAAAAATTACTCATATTTACCGTTTAAATTTTCTTCATAGAAATGCAACGCCACCACACCATCATTCCTTACTTCGCAAAAAACGTTGAATTGCCAGCTTTCCTGGAAGTTTTGCATTCTAAAAACGCGTGGATTCGAATCACTTCAGTAATGCGAATTGTAATGTTTTTTAAATATACCATTTTTCGTAAATTTGGCTTCGTCCGTCCAAATAATGTTGTTCAAGAACAATGGATTCTCTTGAGACCATGTTAAAATAAATTTGCAAAAAATCGCTCTTCTTGGAAAGTCAATATCTTTAAGTTGTTGAACCATGGAAAACAGGTATAATAATAATGATTTATTGTCCAACAGCTACAGCCAAATTAAGGACAATACAAAGGTACAAGGTATAACAATCAACATAACGTGGAAAAATGATTCACAATATCAAATCCCTAAAAATCTATCTTATGTATGTAAGCCTGTTGCGCTCGTTAACCTGCAATAAAAATATCACACTGACAGCATAATATGTAATGTTACATCATAAAGTTATGGGCGATTTAAAGCTTAATTAGTATTAGCATGATATAGCATGGCATTATTATTATTTTTTTATTATCAAAAAGGCGTTCGAAACGTAGGAACAACCTTTGCGGATTGTCTCGGCAACAAAAATCTATACTATGCCAAAATATCAGGGCAAATAATTCCATGCACAATCATGCAAAATCCTTAATCCGCAAAGTGACGTCTCAGTGTAATGATAGTACGTCAAATCTGTTTGAAGTAATTTTGTGATACACTCTCGGGGGATAAATGCCGTTAGTTTTATAAGCCATATATTTAAGAAATTTTCTCCGAACATTTTCCAGGGAATCAACATAATACGTTATATAACGGTTCCACACCACACTACCATGCTCAAGCTTGATCCGCACCAATGAATTATATAAAAACAACCGGCCATAGGATCATTAAAATGGAACACGTTTCGTAACAATAATATAAACATTTTATTGCATCCGAAACATTTACTAATATGGTGATGAACACGTAAGCCACAATCAAAAATAACGCCAAATCCTTGAGATCCCAAGCCGTTTAAGTTCAGTTTCAGCGATAGTGTAGGCATAGCTAATCGAGAATGCGTTACGTGTAAAGATACCACGTTGCACTTGGTCACATTCAGATCTAGTTTGTTAAACATTACTCCACTGACAAACGCTATCCAAACACGATTACAAATTAGTTGCAGCCCGAATAGAAGAATTGCCGTAATAATTCACATCGTCGGCAAATGATAAATATCTTACAATCACAGTCTCCACAGATATAATAACGCCAAAAAGCAGTGGTCTAAGTTGGATCTTGAGCACGCCAGATATGAAGCATGGCTCTGCCTATCATTCCATTGACTACCGTAGAGGATATATCTGTAATATACTGCAAGAATTCAGCAATAAGCTTGACATCAAATGCTTCGCATAATCGGTGTAGATCACATCCACCTGGCCAGGCTATCAAACAGCGTCGCATATTGCGTAAGCTCAACAAATGATCACCATCGACGCACCAACAAACCATGTTGCTCACGGCAATGGTGAGACGCGACTGGAATTTTAGATCCATTATAAGAGTCAATACTTTCGAAAGTTCGGAAGATAAAAGGTCTGTAATCACATCACATCCGCAGGACTCCAGACTTCAAAACAGGAAGACCGTGCTATTTCCAAAGGCGGATATTTGATGTCCCCAAGCAAGATTGAACAGAACAAGGTGGAATAAATATTACTGCCCCTTTAAACAAGAAACTGGAATTTGTCGTGTCAGCCGTGAATTATCTTCAGTCTGATCGCTTTCTCACCTATCCTCGGAAATTTGTTAACTGCTCCGTAGTCTGCTATCTAAAAATCAAGATCATTGGTGATCTTGATCAATGGTCTATACACCTGGCAAAAATTTACCGAATGCTCTAAATAACTGTGGATTGTCACCCTACCATCATATTCATGCGGCGCGAGGTTGACCGAAGCTTATGTTGCGCAGTATTCGTGTATTGAGACTATAGAAATCTGTTTCTAGGCAGTTGTCTTAAGATGTTGGATACGCTTCCGATAAAATTTTAATGTGTGGGGCATAATTTATCAGTTCATGTATTTGCGTCTTTTTTTGATAGTAGTTAAGTGTTAATTTTGTATAACATTTTCTTCACTTAAAACTAATTACTGCCAATTGTTGTTGATCCAACTTTTTGAAAAATCTCTACACATGATAGAACAAATAGACTGCATCTTCTTAATCTCCAATTGCAAATCCACTTTAAGCTGCTATAAACTGAAAAATAGGTCACAATAACTCCCGTATTCGCAAGCCGCTGTTATCAGATCATAGCTATATATCCATGTCCAGAAAACTGCGTTGTTTTTTCGACATAAATTGGATCTTATTGAAACGGAATCTTCGACTTATCTAACACTTGAGTAACTGTGTCAACCAAAATAGCCCTCGGGCTTCGAGCCCGCACGTAATATCTACGATACGACCACACCGCAGATCTCGTGCGCGCTGACGCGGCCCCCAACAGAACGGAGCTAAACGCAAAAGTAGTATCAAGCACTGTGTCGTGGTACGAATTTCGACGAACCCATTGTTGAGTCGTGCGTTGATACGGGCAACACTGCGATTATCATACTTTATAACACGTAATAATATAATAAACAACACGTTTATATACTTATTCTGTTTTACAACTCGCAGCCTCGCGAGTACAAGATTCGATTTCTATTTCAACGTCAGAGATCATCGTGGAATAAAAAAAAAAGTGAATTCACGACGGAGAGAAAACACATACATAATAATATTATACCCACTGATGCATACCGTAGAAAGCGAAATTTATGCCATAATTTGGGCTAATGTTCTACTTATTTGTGCTGTCCGACAAACGACTCTCACTTTCCACTGATTGTGTGAGCGGATAATAAACGAATGCGCTTTTGTTTCGGTGCCGCGATTGCGTTTTCGGTTTAAATTTTTACTTTCACCGGTTCGAATTTTTGCGAAAACTTGTAGATTTGTATCGGTGATTCTATAAAGGTAGAACGTAAAATGGCAAATAAGCACCCTGAAAGCTTAAAGATATCTGATTAGGCCTTTCTGTTTTTGACGTTTATTAGTTAATTAACAAATATATGTTAAATAGAATTAAAAAATTGTATGCGCTACTTATGCATTTCTTTTAAATTCATTGTTCAAAACAAAAAAATATTTGCAATTAATTTGATAATAATAAATATAGCTATTTTTAACCTGCATAAATTGGAAAATACGTCATTATTAGAGAAAAGTAATTTCTTTGAATGAGAGAAGTAACTTAATCATTCATCTCAAATGCAAAGTGACATTCTGCCAATAATAGAAAACATAAAGTGGTGTTTCAACATTTAAGCAACTGGTTATTATTAATTTTAATTCGACATGATTTACACATTTTGACAATATTTATGCATATCAGGGTTTCTAACCTTGACAAAATAATAGGGATACTCTCACCAAATTTTAAAACGAAAACATAGTATAATTTTTTTCGAATGTGGCTTCGTTTTCGACATACATATATTTTTTTTTTTTCATTTTATTAATCAAGGCCAAACGATATTGATAATGATATTTGTTAAACATAATAAGAGGTTAGAGCACTCTACTTTAGGTTAATTTAAAACTGTACAATTAGTTCACTGGCGGAGATCTGGGTAACCTATAATTTTGTAAAACGGTAAGACGACCTGTTAAATATCGAAATTCTATCGCATAAGATGTAAAAATTAATTTTAAGGAAATTACGTTTTCGAGTAGAAAGTAATTTAATTGATAATGTTACGCGAATTTCCTGATTAGTACAACAATAAAAATTATTTTAATAAATCCTTTAAAAACATTGAATAATGAACACACATGAACAAACGTCAAATAAACTGCTGAAAATGTCATTTATGAGCCAGTAAGCACCCATGTACTATCGATTCAAAAAAAGATGACGTAGGGAAAATAAGCCATAAGGAAACTTAAGGAAAGATACGTCTCCCTTAATCTACCAGCGATTGCGAATGGATGGATGCTAAGAATTTATTTTCGTTGAATTCTTCCCCGGAAACTATAAAGTCAAATTCTGCGAATAAATCTCTTGCGGCCGCTTTGTCGCATAACATCAAGGGGATTAGCTTTCGGCGCGATTGTCGGCATATATGTATATATATATATATCTTTCTTTTGTTACTTATTTTAGGCATCTATTACTCGCGCAGTGTTTGGACGCATACACATTTGCAATACATTTGCAAATTATACCCATTTTTTTAACACGGCACAGTCTGTTACGTAATTAAATGCAGATGTGTTAAAAAATGATTCAGAAATGTGTTCTTGTATAATTATTAGAAGAATTTTCTAAAGCCCTTACTTCTATTACAAAAGATCTGTTTTACGTTTAGTTTTATAAGAATTTCTTAATATGGATGTATAAAATATTAGACATAAATGCCAACTGAGACTTTATGTATATTAAAAAAAAATTGCACTTATTGAATTTTTGCGTAATATAATAAAATATGCCTGCCAGGCCGTATAAGAAATTCAGAAAGAGTATGTATTATTATTTAGAGAAATAAATATGTTGAAGCCGTTACCTGAAACACAAAAACTTTTTAAACTTTAGTTTTGTAAGAACTTCATAATCTAGATGTATAAGATAATAACCAGCAAACTAATTTTAAAAAAAGATCATAGAATGTAGGGAAAAATGTCATACACCTCGGAAAAAAGTTTTAACTTTATTTAAAGATATTGTTCAGTTATTCTTTCTTAATGTTGTATTTCTATTGCACTTTATGGCACAAATAAAACTACATTTATTGGAATTTTTGCATAAAAGTGCACTCTCAACATCCCAAGAAATTAATTTCTCGGACGAAGAAATTTTGTCCTTAAGCATAGGAAAGTCAGTTATGTACTTGTTTTAAGATGGAAAACATTTGTGACAAATAAATTTTGCTTTGAAATTAGTGAAATTTAAGAAAATATTTATTATATTAAGTACACTTATTTACTTGAATCTAATAAATTCTCTAAAATAAAGAAAATACTATCTTATATTTAGTATTTTTTTTTAAGAAAATGGATGTACTTGGTAATACAAAACGTTTTTCTGTGTGTGGATTAGTTTAGATGTTATGACTTTAAAATTTTAAGAATTAATATGTTTCGGCTTAACAATTATGAAGAAAAAAAAACTATGATAACGCAAAATCTGTTTTGATGAACCATTTGCACAAAAAGTATATAATGTTTTGTTCACCTATAGGGATTCTTCCATAGAAAGTTTTCCTTTAATTGAATAAGAACTAAGCAAGTAAGTGTTTTTCAATAACTTTACTTCTAATATATATCACAAATAACTAAAACGAGTAAACGGCATGATATTAGTAAAACTAAAAAAAGATATTAAGACTGCACATTTATTTATGCACTAACAATAAGTTACTATACACTTATTATAACTGAATTAAAAAAATTATTTAACTAAACTACCCACAAAAAAAAGTACTTTACATAAATACGAAGTATAACGCACACAGAAACTATAGAACTAAATTAATGATAACTACAATATAAGAAAAAAAATATACGAACAGCGCTTATATTGCAATAAAATTTCCAGGTGAGCAATAGAATTGAAAATCAGAATTATTATATAAAATTGTAAAACTACAAAGACTTATTCAGAAATAAATCGCCGAAGGTGGCGGCATCTTTGTCGGGCACGTAAGGGTATTTATTCCGAGACGATATTCATGGTCGCGGATTAACATTGCGTTTAAAGTGGATATGTTAGAATATTACAGCAATGAATTCGTGTTACAACCCGCGTCATAAATTTGAGCTAATTATACCTTAATTTTGCAAAAATCGGTAATACGGACCTGTTACATAATCGAAATTCTTATCGCATAATTTTCCTTTTTTACTTCTTCATGGGAATGCTTACCTAAGGCACTAGATAACAGGAGACAATTAAACAAACGTGAAGAGGTTTTAGTTTTTATAACAGAACCAAATAAGTCTTCAAATCAAATTATTCAACTACGCTACATTGACAATAAATGTCAATTTTCTGTATTATAAGTGTCAATCAACTATTGGTTAATGTTAACCTCCAGGTTACCTTAGTTATCATAGTTTGATCGTCAGTTTTCTGTAGGCGACGCACCACGGCGATTTCAGCGCCAAGGAGACAGTCCTATGAACTAACAAAGTGACATGACGGATGTGGCCGCGGTTTTGCTATAATATGACATTAATAGGCCTATACTATAATAAGGACATAGAGAGAGAATAGTTTGTCAAAACTAGAAGATTTGGGCAACATTTTACTTTAAAGTTGATAATTATGGACGTTAAATTATAGCATTCCTATATTGTCGAACTGTGTGTAAGGAATCATTATAATATGTATTTTATATGCAACATAGTGATTTTATTCGTTGTGTAATTGGATAATCTTAAAATAGGTATATTTGACCTACTTCTTTCGACCAAGACACCATAAAATTGCATCTGACCTACATACAGACGACTTTTTCGGAAAAGAATAAATAAATGTGAAAAGTAGCAAGAAGTGTGCGGTTTTTACTTATAAGTTACACGTTCCTTTAAACGTACTCAACCAGGTTGACTGTACAATATTCTACTAATCTCTATACTAACTCAAACGTATTATATAGATATATTAAGCCTATATTAAGACTTTACTTCCAAGTGTGTAATTAAACTAATCAAACAAGAATTGTGAGATAAGGGAATATTTCACATCATGCATATATACATATATTTTCCTACATAGAAAAATAGAGATGACCAATCGGTTTTTTATTTCATATTGTTTTCACCAGCAAACGCATAATTGACGGGATATATACGAAATTTAATAAGAGAACATTGCCCAATTAACGAAAATAATAAACCGTGCGGCAACAGCCAACAACACGCATTCGGGCCCCCTCCGAATATATCACGTAGGCATCAGTAATTGTGTGTTTTATTATGATCCTTTTGCCTTGAAAGGAGGCATTTCTTATTTAAAAAGCTGCTACTCTTGTATTGTGAAACCCCGATTCGTATACGTATGTATATGTATATGAGTTGTGTGGCAAGTGTGTATTTCTACACACTCTTGTTAGTTAGAAAGTTGGATTATGAAATTCCACTTCAAATTCGGAATGCGTTGCTGGTTGCTGATGTAGTGTATTATTTCTGTGTATGCGAGATCCTTAACGAAAATGTGTTGCATTAGATGAATTGTGGCATATACTGTTTTAAATTTCAAAACTATAGTTTCATTTTGATTGTAGATTCTGTTATATTCGTGAAAATTTTGTCTTTTATTAAGATTTGTGTGTACTGTTGCCGGAAAACCTGCATGCACTGACTAATACACTGAGATCGGGAATGATTGTCTTAATCCTACACTCTCTGTTTGAAAATTTTAACACTTTTGTGACTAATTTAATAGTCAGAGAGGTCCACAATCTTTTCGTGTTATTTTGTCGAGAATATAGAAGGTAAATTAAAAGGAGCAAAGATAGTCAGTATTGTCTATTGCTAAGGGGTTTTGTCCCACTGACAGTGGAATTTTAAATAATTCTAATCACATTTTATTGATCTAGACTAGACAAATTACTAGCTGTTTACTAAATAATATCTATTGGGAGATTTAACACCATTTTTCTAAACACAACGTCTTTTAACAATGCCACTCCTATTCTAGTGCATAAATTCTCTTTAAGACGTTTTCACAATTATAAATATGCAAAACCACTCATTCACAAGTTTTGGTTTCAAACTAAACGTACATGTTAAATGATTTTTGAGAACATTATAAATTAAGTAATGTTTATGCTATTGATTCAAGCTCTAAAACAATTGTAAATAGATGTTCCCAATACATCTTTAAGATATTGAATTTTTTATGCCCACTGGAATTAACCTTTATAACACAAGGTTACACTTTGCAGTTCCAGCAATTGGTGTTTGTTGGATATATAATACGGAGAACAAACACGAAAACAGATACAAGTGCAATGAGGTGGTGCGTATAATGCAATACTGTATTAAATGGGTGGGGTTTCCAATTCTATCCGAGGGAAAAAATCTGATTGGACGCTTCTGATGTCTAGAAAAATACCAATCCTCATATCTGAACAAAGAATTCACACCAAATTCTAGTAATTTCCTATTTAAACACGCGAGTCACTCGTATGGCAAGTTTGTAAAAATCAACACTAAAATAATGAGACTAGCGGAAATCAACGCCAACACCGGTAATATTTCAACGTGTTTCCACGATGCGCAATCAATATTTTCATCCATCTTGTAATGAAATTAGTAACATACGTTCCTCAATTTTGCGTAAATTGACATACATGATCAAAAAAGTCTCCATACAGTCGATGGACTTTCAATTTACGCTTTAAATAGTTAATGTCATATCGAAATTTTTCAGCTTGCGTGTAAAATGTCCCGCAAAATGTTAAAAATACATGTTGGTCCATTTTCGTCATGAAAACTAGATGGCAACCCTGTGCGCCATAAACCCCATACAAGAACGGTTATCCACCTGCCATCATGTTTCACGGTCGCGTACAAATTTTTCACCTTGAGGTGTCCATTTTTTTTTTCCTCCAAACCATCACTCTTTCATAGACCAAAACGTAAATTGCGATCGTCACTGATATTACCGACCCAAAAACGACAGAGGTTGCGACATGCATTTTTGCAATTCAAACCAAGCGTCTTACTTTTACTGATAAACGGTTTTTCCTAGGAACTCGCCCGTTAAAAACTGTGTTCTGCATAATATTCTACCCGTTTCAGGTACTACTTGTAGCCTATAATCATCTTCTAACATTTTTGCCAGAAGAGGCGCACTTGTTTTTGGATTTTCTCCAATAGTTTTTAAAACAGCCCGTCTATGAATTGCTTTTATTTTTCTGGGCCTACCCGAAAGTGATCTATTTTCACATGTTTGTAACTCTTTATATCTATTTAATATATATTTTACTGTGGCATGAGATTTATCTCGATTGCTATTTTTCTTAATGACTGCCCCTGTTGCTTTAGCTAACAATTAATTTTCGAATTGACTGTGGTAGCACACGTCTCAGTAGCTCGCTGTGTTCCAGCACCTAGCCTAGGCTCAAAGACTGTAGTGCACATTATATTTTCTAGACATAAAGTTCCCTTTTGGCGAATCACTAAATTGTCAGCAATATAAACCCCGAATTATGATCGGGAAACATAGTTTATTAGACATGTATGGAAACCCTTTTGTGTTGAATTTTACTATCCATTTATATATACATTCTTTTATATGTAATTGGTGATTAAATGTGCTTTTGTGTGAAACATGTGCCATGAATTCCAAATACCTTCTGCAACATTTTTTCCCACGATATATAATATTGCATTAACTAAGTTGAAAGTGTAAATGCAAATTTAGTCGACTGTATGGAGACTTAATGACCAGTGTAGTCTACATAGCCGGCGTTGCGTGTTTGAATTTGCTTATTATCATTCGATGTATAGTGTTTGTAATCTTCAACATATGTCTTTCACACAAGACTACACCTATTCATTTTCGCATTGAAAGCGTAATGTGTTTTTTTGTTTGGCAAAATGCCATTTGACACTGGACAGAATAAATTTATTTTGGACGCGTACTTTCGAAATCGTGAGCGAGGACTGATGGGCAGTGGGATATTCCAAGTTGTACTTTGTCGAGAATTATAAATCATTTGTGCGAAGTGCAAATTTGATAATGAAACTCTCCTTCGACACAATCAATCGGGTATGTCCATCGCTTCAGAGGAATGGAAGTGTTTTGAAAGAAAAGTCAGTCAGGTTGCCCATCAGATTCTAACGCGGAAAATGTGATGGAAGACGTACGTGATCGTTGGATCACAGCCCTGGAAACCAGTACGGCAACTTGGCCAACAAACTGGAAGAAATACACATCCTAAATAGTGTTATAGAAAGTAATGTAATTTTTTTGCAGGTTTATCTTATGGATCAACTCAGAAAGCTGTAAAACGGAAGCTTCATTATCACCCATATAAAATTTTTATCGTGCAGCTAGTACTTCCACTAAATTTCGAAAAACGTATGGAATATTGCAAATAGGTTTACTGCAAATCTAAGGAATGACGATATTTTAAATCTTACTTTTTTTCTGACGAAGCCTGATTTAATTTAACAGGTGATGTAAATTCTCAAAATATTAGGATTTGGTCCGCACAAAATCCTCATGTTATTCGGAAAAACGGAATTGCATCCTGTAAAAATTAGGGATATGGGTTGCAATGTCCAGGAGACGTATAATAGACCGATTATTCTTGAGATACAATAACAGCAGCCAGATATAGACTTAATATTACATGAATTTGTGGAACAATTATTTGATGATGAATTCCAGGTAGGCTATTTTCAAAATGACAATGCTACTGCTCATACAGCAAGAGAAACAAGAGATTACTTGCAAGAATTTTTTGATAACAGAGTTTTGGCTTTGAACGTTGGCCATCTAGGTCACCCGATCTTACACCGCTTGACTTTTTTTAATTGGTCATCTAAAAAATAAAATTTATCGGAACCACTTACACAATATGGATCAATTAAAAGAAGAAGAATAAGAAATGAAATGGATAATATTACAAATAAGCAATTAGTAAATGTTTCTGAAAAC
Source organism: Protaetia brevitarsis (assembly GCA_004143645.1). Lineage (NCBI taxonomy): Eukaryota > Metazoa > Arthropoda > Insecta > Coleoptera > Scarabaeidae > Protaetia > Protaetia brevitarsis. Next base: position 6,301 of record RXPK01004568.1, on the reverse strand, counting down.
ATGAAGAAGAGGGTACATGCTTGCATAAATAATGGTGGTTCTCACTTTGAACACAGCATGTAAGTAGTGCAAGTATGTTGAAGAAATATGTTCCTAATTTTTTTTATTAATGTTATATTTGTTGTTGGAGCGTTATGGCTATGAAAAGCATCCATCCATTATTGTCCATTCAATACCTCGTATAAATTATGAAGAATGTCTGATATAACTTAAGACACGACATAAATATGTATTTTTACAATATATATTGTTTAAACCTTCTATACCTTTAATTAAACTTAGTTGTATTTGTTATCAGAAATACTATGAGATTCAAAATGATTGTCGTAAGAAAAAACTGTTTTCGGAAAAAATATTAGCTTATTACCAATTAAATGAGCGAGTTAGCTACATACAAATTTAATACATTAAAGGATTTTCTGACATTTGCAACATTGGCGTTCGTGTTGTAGTACGTTCGATACTTATCTTATAATTTTTTTCAAACCTTTATATACAGTAATATCACAAACAATAATATTCTGAATACGTAAAAATAAGGGATTGATCTTGGAATGTCCAACAACAGGTAAAATCAATTAACATTAATGAAATGTTTATTACATTTAATAATTTTTAGCTATATTACACTTAGCGCAATGACCTGTCAAAAGAACGTTACATTTCACTCCCTTAAGTTTCGACGGTAAGGAATATTCAATAGATACGAAAGGCGGATTAAATATTTATTGTTAATAAAATTTAAGGCATGACTGCTAAACAAATATTTTCTCGGATGAAGCTGGTTCACTAACAATTCACAAAATATGCATCGGTTTGCAGAAAACCACACTAATTTCGAGAAACACAATTGCATCCGCAAAGGTGTGATTGGTGCATGTCCAGCAACGAATAATAGCAATTGTCTTCGAGAAACTGTAAAGCCCACGTTACCAACAGATGTTGAATGTTTATTGCAGAGTTACAAAATGACTTGAAGCAGGTTATTTCGCCAATATGCTCCACACATACTGCTCGACAAACTGCCAATATTTCAACATTTTGCTGAGGGTCGTAGAGCAAAAGATGGCCACAAGATCGCCGTCTAACCCCATTGATTACTCATGTTTGCTATCTAAAAAATGGATCTATAGACCGCATCATACCATAGAAAACGAAGATGCTTTTATTAATAATATACTAATGGTATGTTATAATTTAAAGTAATATAATTTAGTTAAACACCAGAGTACGAAATATAAATCATAATTAGTAAAGTAAATAATTACATTTCATTTTTACAAGCAAAAACAATTCATAGTACGCTTATATAATGCGAGTTCAAGATAGGGTACGTGTTCCCTATGTATGACAGACCGTTATTTCTTGTTCCAACATGACTTGTTCAAACTTCATTACAAACACGCGCATAATACCTACACCCTGTTACTATCTATAGGAGCGGAATGACATCTTTTGAATATCAAGTATGCTGTTTTGAAAATGGTTTATTACGTTATTTTGCCGCGGAGAGTTAGTTGAATGACTCATAACTAGATGCAATGTGGGTGCACTACATTTTTGCCGGTTACATTAGTGTAATAAGTTCCTACGCACAATTAGAAAAACTGCACAATGACCGCAGATTACTGTGTTGTATTAACTAACGTCATTCGAAACAGTGAATAAATATTGATTAATCTCGTGGAAAGGGAGTAGAATCAGACAGTTATCGACACATGATAGAATGAACCCATCCTCAATTATCTAATTTTCCACCAGTTTTACAGTAACTGTCGATAATAAATGTTTTGTGTTGTAATAAAATAATAATCAAACACAACAGTTTCTAATGTTTGCCACTGACAGCTGTCACTCACAATTAGAAGTACAATTAAATTAAAGGTAACCCAGTTAACAGTTTAGCAGTCTGCGTAAAAATCAACCCACTCTAATGAGGTAGTACTTGAAAGCATAGTATGATGATATAAAATAAAATACTGTTGAATAGTTACTTCCTGTGTATGCTTAAGTGTTTTAAAAAAGAGTAAAAAATTATTCTGCGATTTTTTTTTGGGCTGTGATTAAGGATTTACGTCTTTCTGGTCATCGCTGCAATAAAACGTTGGTCCACTGGTACAGAAGCCAAAAATCAATATCGACCGGGCTACTAGGCTGCAAACGTTCCATCGCGCGATGGAAGTTAGGTCACCGCGTGTTCCCCAGGAATAAAATCGGACTCGCATTTGTGTCAGTAGGTCAGTGTGCCAGCGATAAATGTAAATATACAATAAATATTTATATGAACACGAGCCGCCCGCCACACGACAGCAAGCAGGCGAACACACACACAAACACACCCAAACGCGTACATGTAGTATATAGAATATAGCGAGCAAAAATAGAATTTTAATGCGTTTATTTTGATTCCGAACCGTGTTAGAAGTGATAATGCGTAAGGCGTACTTTATAGGTGCTTATCGGTTATAAATCGGCAGCTTAGAAACGTTTAGTCTTTTTCGTCAGCTTTCAGAAGGAAAGAACTACCCATTTTAAAGTGTTTAATTAAGTATGTTAAAAGTATAAGGAAGAAAAAGTTTTTTTGTTTCGTTTTCATGAGTGTAGAAAACTACAGGTGTTACTTTCAATTTTGGTCGGTTTAGCAATATCAACGAGCACAGTTAAAGCCGGAGTGCGATGTGAGTCGCCATTCTGTGGAAAATGATTTTTCTTCTTAATGCCTAGTAACTTAAAATGTCTACTTCTACACACAATTTCAAAGGTTCATCTAAAATTTCAAGGCATGCTACGATTATTAAAATTATGTTTTATTTTTAATTTAACTACGCCATGGAATTCGAAAGCACTTAAATTGGTTTTAAATAAATTTCGATCAAACATGTGAACCTATAAAAAAATTATAATGCATTATTCATAAATACTCTTCTTAAAATTTTTACATCAGTGTCATCTGTATTCATTATTCTGGCATGCAGAATGAAAATTCAGTTGAACAGACTGAGGAACGTGGCATGAAAAAATACGAAGCTAATTCCCTTTATTACTTCAGTACGTGAGAGATGCTATGGCGAGACTGTTGCCCAAAATGCCTCTATTCAATATGCGTGTACAATGCCAGTTTCCACAATACCTACGCCAAGAGTCTTGTACATCGATATGATCAATTTGTATGATAAAAGAAAAATTTAAGTGCGAACAAAAGAGGTTATATGTAATAAAGAGTTCGGAAATGTGAAAAACCGTTACAAGCAACATAAATATAAGAATATTTAATCTCAGGTAAGTTACGTGAGTTGCTTATTCAAATAACAATTACGTCTTGTTAGTAATCCACTTTTCTGGAAATAAATTCACCATGGAAAACATAAATACGTTTAAAATTAAATTTCAAAATCCCAGAGTTTTCTGAACGTTCAATCTGACTTATTCAATGCTTAAGAGACGGGTAAAACAGAATATCCAACCTGGATGGTAAAATTACTAGATTTCGGTTCGTGCCGTAAATACATATGAAATATTAACATAGAAAAGTACCAACTTATACAAATTTTCTCCCAGTGTTTGCAAAACTGTTCAGCGATTATAAAAAATCCTAACCTCAAATTTTGCAAAGAAAGTATAAAAATGAAATTACTTATAAATATATTAAATTTAGATTAGCATTAAAATAATCCTTTATTTTTTAGGTAGATTGGAGGAGAATACCTTCGAAAGGATAAATTCACCGACAGCAAAGTGGACAGGTATGACCAGGCATTGCGATGGGGGCCCCGTACATCGTAGTTCTAAACGATGGAGGGATCGGACAGGAACATATCTCAGGAAAAAGCGTCGTTGGAGAAAATAACCAAATTAAGGTAAAAATTTGGATAAAATAAATGTGATAAACTTTGTTTAACAATGAACAATTAATTTCAGGTAGGAATTTGAAATAAAATTGGATTTTATCAAAATAGCCGTTAAATTTTACAAAATTAATGAGACATAGCCTGCCTCGGACGGAGAGTTGCTAGTGAATCCATTTGAATTGGAATTTTAACAGACTTTGATAAGCGATGTCTTTTCGACAGGGGACAAATGTGCTCATAGAGTCCGTTAATTTCACCGAAGTGGAAGAATAATAAGATGTTTTAAAACACAGAATGCCCGTGTGACCAATGACTGTGGAATGTTTACACAAAATTAAATAAAATAATTATTGCAAATTCTGGAATCACTCTTACATTTAATATAAAGAAAGGTAGGTGTCTCTAGATCATGAAAAAAATACATTGACAAAAATTTTCAACCTTATTACTAGTCAAATTTACAATGTAAAAAAAAATTGCTGTAACAATAAGTAGCAAACATGCATACACGATGACATTTTGACGAACCGAATCCCAGCAATTTTCCAGTCTTTCTGTTGACATATCAATGCAATTAGACTGGCCAATGCATATAAAAACATTATTAACTAAATTTAAATAAAATAAATACACAGTAAAAAAAAAAAAAATGTTCATTTGAATTGAACTTGAATCCAACTTTGATCTGTCAATACTGTTAAAAAATATACTATTCAAATTCTATATTCGATTTCGAATGTGTAGGTATATCACTGCCGATCCATCTTAGACTTCCTGAAGGGAACATTCTGAAGGAAAATGCTGAAGAGTGCCAAATGAGAGATTTCCTACATCACCTGGACTCGTCTGGCTGCCTCTACTAAATTCGATATCCTTTTCTTGTCTATATCAATTTATTTTTAAAATATATAAAAGTAAAACTAGTTACTTTACACTTAAATAATTATCCAAATGCTTATACAGACAATATATAAACCAGTGATTTCTCAATATATTGCCGACCAAAAACTTTAAGCGCTGATTCCTGGGGTACTTTGATCATAAAATATTCATAAAAACATATGTCCAAAATCGCTTAGTTCTAAAGCGTGTACAATGTTTAATAGTAATTAACATAATTAAGTTTTTATTAGAAATTAACAAAATAATTAGTAAAACAAAATAACTTATAAACTACACTGTTGAAAAGACCGCCCCCAACTGCAATACAAGCTTCTATCCTCCGTCGTATTGACTGGCGAGTCCGCTTCTAAAATACCAGGGTATTTCGAATTGTTTGAAAAGCTGCGATATACATTTCTCAGTTCATCGACATTTTCAAGGAGTCGTATAAATAATGATTTAAGGTGACCCCAGAGAAAAAAGTTCAAAGAAGTTTAAGTCTGGAGACCGAGGAGAGCCACGGTTGTGGACCACCCCGTCCTATCCACGATCTCGGATACGTATTGTCAAAAAACCCGCGAGCAACTAAACTAAAATGCGCCTGAACACCGTCATGCATAAAAATAAATCTTGTAATCTTAATTGCAACCGAAATTCTTCAGCCAGTAGTGTAGCTACTCTTCAAAAAAATTGCGGATACCTCGCCATTTAACCGCATCGGTAAAAAAAGTGGACCTATCAAGTGATCTCCAACAATTCCGGCCCAAACATTTACAGAGAAATGATGTTGATGACGGGTATTCATAGTTCCTGCGAATTCTCTTCGGCCTTCATGTGATTATTAAAAAATAATAATCGCTCTTTCTAGAGAAAAGCCGCTCGTCGGTGAAGAATATTTGAAGCCAAATAGTCAGGATTTTGGTGCGATTTTGTGTTGCATCCACTGACAAAAAAGCCACACTCTTGCAGAAAATGTGATATGGATACAACCAGTTTGATCTTTTAATATTCTCAAACTGTGGCCTGACTAATGTTTAAAGCAACGCAATTTTTCTGGTGCTTGTAGTAGGATATTCCTCAATTTCATTTAGTACCATTTCTTCAACTTGTCGGAGTTCTCACTGTAGATGGGTGCCCGTTATCAAGTCCGTCCGTTTGTAAAATTTCCCGTTTCACAACAAAGTTGGTGAAGACGGGCAAAATTGAATGATGCGGGATGATACGGTTCGGTAATCGCTTTACAAAAGACGTCATAGGCAGCACGCGAATTTCCTTGGCAAGACCGTAAACGAATGCATATTCACACATCTCAGCATTCGTGTAATTCATTTTAAGAAAACAGAAACCTGGCAATAAACTGAAAGAATACTCGACAACTATTACAAATATTGAAATAACAAATAAACAATTCCCTCTCAACACAATAGTTTTGAAAACCAACAAATGATATATATATCACGTTGAATCACAAGCATAATTTTAATTAAACATTCAATACTTAAACCAAACGTTTTGACATATACTCATATGAACTTTATATCAAAATAACTCAGGAATACTCTTAAAAGTTG
>RXPK01004567.1:0-56249 GCA_004143645.1 Protaetia brevitarsis | reverse complement strand
GTCAAAGAATCTAAGCCAAAAAATGATAATACAAGATAACAATTAATACTAGAGGTTTAAGCATTATAAAATAAAAGTGATATGAAAATTAGGATGATTCAAAATACTCATTCAAGGAATAATAGCACTTACTAACTAAAAAAATCTTTTAGTGCATTTTTAAAAGAATTAATATTATTGAGTAACTTAATTTCACGTTTTAATGAATTATATAATTCAATACCAATATAAAGGCGATTACTTTCGTAAGTAACAAGTTTATGTTTTGGAATAATAAAATCATCAGCATTACGTGTAAAGTAGTTATGAAAATCCTTATTTTGTTTCAGTTTAGGTTCGATGTTTTTAATAAGTATTAGTATTTCATAAATAAATAAAGTCGGTAAGGGCATAATACCTAAACTTTTAAACAAAGTGCGACATGACTGACCACGTGGCACTCTCGACATTATGCGAATAGCTCCTCTTTTGTAAGTGGAAAACGCGAATACTTTGGGAATAGGCTCCCCAGAATATAAGATCGTATCTCACCCAAGTTTCGAAACATGTGTAGTAATACGTTTTAGTGATATGTATGTTTGTTACTTCCATTAATCGGTAAATCACGTAGCATGCCTGTGATAATTTAGGGTATAAAATATCATTGTGTGTTGACCAACCAAGTCATTATCGATATTAAGACCTAGTAACTTAGTGGAGGTAAACTGTCGAATTGAATGCCCATTAACTCGCAGTACTTAGCTACAGTCAGTATCTCTTCTTTTTGGAGTAAACATCGCGAAAGCAGTCTTATCGATGTTAATCGCAAGTTATTGACGGTAAACCACTGCACAAATATGTTTAGCATATTTCGCATATATTTCCTTAATTCCTCAATATTAGCAGCTGCATGTAAGTAACTAATACCATCTGCATACATTACGAGATTATCGTCATTAATTAGACATGGTAGATCGTTAACAAACAGTAGGAAGAGCAGTAGCCCCAGTATCGAGCCTTGCGGCACCCCTGACTTCACACTAAGTTCAGATGAGACAACTCCATCCACTGTAACTATCTGTTTTCTGTTGGCTAGATACAGCCAACATTTTATTGAGCCTCTCAAATCGTATAGTTCTAATTTAAGCAGGAGTAATTCATGATTAACTAGATCAAAAGCCTTAGACAGGTCGATAAAGAGGCCCATGCTCCTCCCCACCACTATTCAAATTGTCGTAGACTTTAGCTAAAAATGAAAGTAATGCAGTGTGAGTAGATTTTCCTTGGACAAAACCATGCTGAGCTTGGTGTATTATATTGCACTTTATTAAGAAATTAAATATACGGTTAAAGACAATCTTCTCGAAAACTTTGGATATAGTACATAATATGGAAATTGGTCCATAGTTGTTTACACGATCGGCTTCCCCTTTTTTGAAAATAGAGATAACATTAGCAACTTTGAAAATATTTGGAAACATTCCTACTTCCAAGGACCAATTGAAAAGGCTAGCTAATATAAATTTTAAGATGTGAGCAGAAGCTTTAAGAATTTTGGTATTTGCTCCATCAGTTCCAACAACATTTGTATTTTTCAGTTCAAAAATTGTGTTAGAATATTAATATAAATAATAAAATAAATTAATTAGTATACTTAATAATATTTTAAAAAGAAAGAGCTTGAATAACGCTGAAGTTCGAAGATTCAGAGCTCTAAGTTTAAAAAAGTGAGTGGCTGTAAGCCCGAACTCTAAAGGCGAAGGAACGCGCCATTTGGTGGAGGCGCCGGGCAATTTAAAAATTATATAGTGATGGTGATAAGTAGGTAGATAGTTTCTGAATGCTGCCCGAGATTTTTCTATGTGGACAGGGCACACATCATTAAAAAGATCTGCTTACAACAACTAGGATAAAAGTTTATTTATTAATAAATTTCAGACATTCACATCTTCTAAGAACTGTTGAAGTGATAATCCAATAGCGCGCTGTGACTACAGCCGACCATTAATATCGACCCTACTTACAACGAACAGTCTGTAGAGTACTTCTTATAACCCACTCTTTAATATTTTTTTTGTATCCAGTTTTAAATTATTTTAACATCAACACATCAGTTGAACAGAAAGAAAGCCGTCAGAAATGGTTCGAATTCGACAAATTCGAACCGTACATGACGCCTGAACAATACGCGTGTTGGCGGTGCGGTGCAGCACTCGTTTGTCGTGTGTGTGTGTTGTGTGTATGAGTGTGTGATGTGTGCGTATCCATCGGGCGTCCGATCTCGATCCCGAACTCGTGGAAACTCCACACCCTCCACACCGCCGCTCCCCGCCGACCGACGTCCGGCACTTCCGACAAACAAAAACCTTTTTCCAATACAACGCGAGCCAGTGAATAAATGAAAATGAAGGACTATTGGTTTTTAGCTTTTGTCCGCTGTTGAAGCGAACGGCGGCGGGCGCGCACGTCTCCCCGTTTTCGCCTGCGTATGTGCATGTATGTATGTATGTATGTTCGAAAATCAGTTAGGAGAGAGAACAAAACGATTCGAACTCGACAACGGACGAATACGGGCTTACCCCTGCTCGCGAACGCGAAATCTCCGCCACCTCCTCCCTACGAGGACTGTGCGCTTTTTCTCTCCTCTCCCCTGTTCGATAGAAGGGGTGAGAGTCCAGCGCAACATCCGCCCCCCACCCTCCTTCTCTATCCACCATACCGGGCACATACAGCGTTGTACAAAAAAAAAATCGAAAGAACGAGATATGATACACTGCCGGTAGAAAGTGCTCACATGCAAAGTACTTAAAGTCAAGTGTCCGAGGTTGGCAATAGAAAATTGACGTTGGCATCACTGTGCAGTTGGTTTCTAGGTACTTCTTGTTTTTACTGGTTAAGCATAACTTTAACATTTACAAAGAGGTCTCCAAGATGTAATATAACAACTACAACATTCTAATAATATAATGATTTAATTCATAAATATAAAGAATAATATTCCATTCCATAATGCTTACAACGTGGAGTTCGTCAAAAGAAAATTAAATGAACAAGTAGCACACTTTAGCAAAATTAAATTCCTTCTGTTAAGAATCGATTACTGAATAAATTGCTTTTACAAGTAGTGTTTTCTTTAAAATTGTTTTGAATTTAATATGAGGTACACTTTTAATTATATCAGGTAAGTAGTTATACAGTGTTATTACTAGATTATATGCAAAGTGCATATATTTTATTTTTTGCATATCTTTAATTATAGTCTATATGTAGACGTATTACACTAATTGAAGATAATTAGCGCTAATTAGTGATTGCATATATCACATATTTAAGCTTTTTCTTATCGTTTCTATTAGTAAAAATTCCTAGTAATTCCTAATGTAGATCGACAACCGACAATTCTCAGAACGATAAATCTTTTACATTGGTTTCTCTAATACTTTTTTCAAAGAACTGCACGTGTTTAATTTCGCCTAGCAGAAGGGATGTGGTAAATACGTTTTATTATTATTAATTCCCAAATAAACTATTCATTCATTGAATATCTTTGAGCGAAACAGCATGTAATTGTGTTACGTTTTTAAATATTGTGCGTACATACAACGAGTATAGCGAACAAAATTTCTTTATGGATTAAGCCATATCCGGAACTGGTAAAGGATGGTGACAAAATATTTTGTTGTGCTTACAGTAAACTGGTAAGTTTAATTGTACTAAAAGCTTTACAATTGTTTTTAAATTCTTTAACTCTTGATATAAAATGACAATTGTTGTTGTAAGTGTCTTCTGAGAGAAAATGCCTGATTGATCAACACGCTAAAACTCCATCACATATTGGAAAATGTGAAAAACTAAAACGATCCGTATGTCTGCAGCAATCTATACGTCAATGTGTAGCATCAACTTCACGAAACTCAGAATAAGAAGAATATAATACGGATCTGTCTAACGCATTAATTTCGTCCAACATACCATTAGCAAGATTAAACAATGTTAATTTGAAATCATTTCTGCAAAAATATTGCAAACATAATATACCTGACGAAAGTACCTTACGAAAAAATTATATCACATCTTGTTACCAGCAAACAATAGCAGAAATTCAATTGGCAGGGAATAATTTTATTTATATCATGGTAGATGAAAGTACGGATAAGTGTGCCCAATATATTGCCCATTTGTTAATAGGAATTCTTCATGAAGATATTGTAGGTAAATCATATTTAATTTATTGTAAAGAACTTCAAAAAACAAATAATGTGACAATTGCCCAATTCGTTCAAGAAGGTTTATCAAATTTCTTTTTACCTGATAGTATACCCTGAGAAATTTTTTTACTAATGTTGTCCGACGCTGCACCATACATGATAAAAGGCGCGCAAAATTAAAAAAAAATTATAGTAGCATTATTCATACCACTTGTTTAGCTCATGGGTTCAATCGTGTAGCCGAAGACATTAGGAATCAATTCCCTTTGATTAATGATTTAATCAGCAATGTCAAAAATGTATTTTTAAAAGCACCTTTACGAATCCAATTTTATAAGGAGCGACTTCTCGGTGTTAAGTTGCCTCCTGAACCGATTATTACGAGATGGGGTACATGGTTAGAGGCTGCAATTTTTTTCGCCGATAATTTTAAAGGAATAAAAAATATAATTCTTGAAATCACTGCTGACTGCATTGCTCTAGAAAACTGTAAAAAGATAGTAACATCAACAGAATTGCTACAAAACCTTTTGTATATTAAGTCAAATTATAGCTTTGTTTCAAGTTCCATTCGTAAACTAGAAACGCAAGGGATGTCGCTCTCGCAATCAGTCGAAATAGTAGACGAATTTGATATGCTATGTAAGAAGGTTAAGGGTACAATAGGTAATTTTATATACGATAAATTTAAAAAAGTGATAAATAAAAATGCGGGTTATTTGAAATTGAAGAAAGTTAAAAAAAATTTGGAAGGTGAACCAGAAAACGATTTCGACTTTAATTTTAATTTAGAATGTATTACAAAGTTAAAAAATGCACCAATTACATCTGTGGATGTTGAAAGAAGCTTTTCTATTTCGAAACATGTATTCTGATAAAACACAAAACTTTCTTTTACACAATTTTGAAAAACATTTAATTATAAATTATTTTAGAAATATGCTCTGAAAAAAATTTGTGCAATAAAGTTAATGTTTAAATTTCTGCTCTTATTTATTTTATGCAAAAATTTTGCATATTGTCGCAATTTTTTTTGCATATATGCTCCAGGTTTATGCATATTTTCTCAAAAATCGATGCATATATATATGCGCATATATTCCAGTTTTTCTTTGCATATAATCCGGTCTCTAGTTATTACAAAAGAAGTAGACACTTTAAATGTTTTATTAATCCAAAACTAATAACGTTATTATGAATTCGTTTAAACTATTTTATAAAGTGATTCTTAAAGTTTACTTTGGGAACTCATAGGTGCTCAATACGGGCTCCTCCTGTCACACGGCACACATCAAGGCAATAATCTAGTTCATTCCAAACCCGGTGTAACATATCTGCATCGACACTTTCCACAGCTCTCGTGACGCGTTGTTTTAACTCATCTAAATCATTAGGAAGCGGAAGGACGTAAACCAGGCCTTTCACAAATCCCCATAGACAAAAATCGCACGGTGTAAGATCGGGGCTTCTTGGTGGCTACCGTACGAGAACGCGGTTGTCGGCTGTTGCACGGCCTATCCAGCGCTGCAGAAGTGTTTTGTCCAGATAATTTCTAAGGACACAGTGCCAGTGAGGAGGTGCTCCATCCTGTTGGAAGATAAAGTTCCCCCCGTCCTCATGCAGTTGAGGCATCAGTGATATGTAGCTCCCGTTACTGTGTTTTCTTCAAAAAAGAAAGGACCATACATCTTTGTGCGAGATACAGCACAGAACACATTCACTTTTGGAGAATCACGCAAATGCTCCACCAACAATCTCGGAGTTCAGTCCTCCATATTCGGACGTTGTGTTTATTCACCTTGCCACTTATGTGGAACGTTGACTCGTCACTGAAAATTATCCGCTCGCAAAACTCATCTTCATTACGTTGCAGCATTTCATTGCAGAAATCTTGACGTTTAAGCTTGTCATCTTCACGTAGATGCTGTTCCAACTGCAATCTGTAAGGCGTCAGTTTTAGTCGGTAAAATTTCCCTCACAGTTTGTTGTGGATGTTGTGGGTAGTTTCAAAACTGGTCATTTTTTTTAAAATTTCATTAGCCAATTGATAATGTATAAATTGGCTCTAATTAAAAAATCGCTACTTAGGTAAGATGTATTTTTAACGTATTTGTCTTATTTTACAATTTTTATATTATATTTCAGCTTGATAAAGATAAAATAAATTTAATCGAAACGTCGCTAATTGTAGTTAGCTGTTTTTTTATTTCAAATAACGTATTATCCGATGCCAACGACAGACTTTTGACATACTTTGTGGAGGATACGACAACATTTTCATCGCATATGATTATATTGTGTAAAATGACATTTAGAAAGCAAAGCTTTTACTTGTTGAATCAATTTTAGTTTGCCAGTTTTACAAATAAACTTTATACATTTCCGAAATATGAACATAGACGTTTCCAGTATAAATTTATGGTGTGCAGAATGGGAAACCTATATCAAACGAAAGCGATTCAACTTTGCCAATCATTCCAATCAAGAATTTACAGCCGGAATACGATAGGTACAACTAATTACATAATTATTTAACTCCGATATTCATCTGCCAATTGCACGTGTTGCACAAACACACACACGAGCGCATGAACAAATCGCCACGATTTGACTCAAAGGCAAAGTTTACTACCACATTATGCACCGATATGTATGCTCAATATTCTCGAGAAATTAACTACAACAACACAATCTTTAAAAATTGATTTTATAGATGTTGCGAAAATAATTAGATTAAGTTACGAGTGAAGTGATTATAAAAACCTATTTCACCTTAACTTTTTCAGATCTATTATCATGTTTATCATCCACTTTCTCCCACAAGGCGTTATCTATTTTTGTCTTCTTAATGATTAGACTTATCATACTTGTAATCTTGTGAAACTTTATTCTTAAAGGTCGTCTTAGACATTGGCACAAAACGTGAGCTGGAGTTTTTCTCTTTCTATTGGCAGAATGTGTTACCAGCGTCATCTGTTAGATTTAATTTGGAGTGAGTTCTAACTATATTTTTAGTGTCTTCATTTAATTATTAGAGTAAATGGTAAAAAGTATAGGAAGATTTATTCCTGTGTTCGTAACGATGTGGGATGTAACAGGAAATGAGGCAAAGGACGATCTGGGCCACAAGAGGTTCGTCATGATTATCCTTTGATGTGCATTAAGCAAAAGATACGTAATAAGGCTAAGGAGGGGTTGCATACATCACCCGGACAAAGACAAGCAAGAGTACTTAAAAGAACAGATGCTTGATTTTACTAAAAGCCCACCGAATAAAGACAAAAAGATTTTGTCAACAGAACGAAGTTTCCAGTACTGGACATAGAGAACTCTACAGTTTATACCATAACATAAAAGAGTTACTCTCAAAGATGATAGGTCTAATTAAGAAGCCAAATAGTATGCCTAGTAGAACAAAGTGAAATGGGTCCGTATGGTCACCCCTAATCCTTGTTTTTCTAAGAACTGTTTTGTCCCAGATAACATGTAAGCTTACGACAAGCTCTTCACTTGCTCGACTTTGAATTGTCGACGATAAGCTTGACAGTAAAAATGTTGTTAATGTGTCATGTAGTTAGTTAGTTTAAAAGCACTACCTAAATCTATATTTTTTTTACTTGATACGCGTTGTTGCTCCAAAATATCTAGTTTACAGGCTCAATCTAACCGTGTACAAACAATATCAAGTGAAAACGTGAGCCATTCCCGTTATGAAAACGCATAAATGTTTTTTAGGTGGTAGCAATTACCAAAAAGAGGGTGATTTTGAAAGGGACCAAAATATTTTTGGGGGCGGTAGAGGGCACCGATTGTTGCATGCTTTTCGTAAACATGGGTGTTGCATACCTGTGGGTTTAACCTTGCGAAAGCTTATATAACCTTTTTCTTTCTCCTATAAGCAGAAGAAGGCAACTCTGCCAAAAAGACCTATTGTGCTCCCATGTCAATTTTAGCCCTCTCGGTTAGGTTGCATCCTATCGAAAAAGTTCGCAATCCGGCTAAGAGTTAACTTACCGACTCTGGGTTCGTCTAACCAATCAACCCCAAAGTGCGTCTGCAAAAGAAGCAGTGCCTAGCAGTAAGTTGGGATCTGACAAAAACGTTTTGATGCTACTATATGAGTTATCACACGTCGGTTCTGGACCTAAGAACGATAGCTCGCTGGCGCCCCTTGCTAACGTATCAGCTATTTCATTGCCTCCGATACCAGGGTGACCTAACACCGATCTCACTGTAAGATTTAGATGTTCCACCAGCTGTTTAAGCTTTCTGAGGTGCCCCAGTATCACCTCAGAGTCAAATCTGGCAGCCCGCAAAGCTTTGAGAGCAGCTTGGCTGTCAGAGATGATTCCTATCCTTCCATCTCTTGCGATGCCCTCAAATAAAGGCTGAATTTCAATAATTTCGGCCTAGGAAATGGCCCCTAAGCTAAAAACGTCGCCGTCCCGCTGTCCGTCCCTCCAGATTCCAATGCGCGTACCATTACGCGTTTTCGAGGCATCGACAAATCAGCGGGATAGACCCCGTTTTGATTTGCGGATGTACTCTATTGCAGTTTCCCTGCTGGAGATATCTACGCTGTATCCTCCAAAGAAGCTGAAAATAGACGAGATCTTATCCGGCTTTACGGACAGTGGTACTGTCTGTTCGATGTAATTGATGATGCTGGTGTGGTCTGCGACTTTGCCGGAGAAGCCCTAGTATCCACTACATTTTGGTCTGTAAGCCCCTAGGGTTGCTTCAGACATCACCAACTGTAGCGGAAAAAGCCCAAGAATGGTCTCAAAAGTAGCCGTCGGCGTCGAGGACATAGCTTCCGTGATGCCCAAACAGGCAATCATTTGGATTTTGCTAAGCGCACTTATAGCATAGTCAGATTTGCTTTATAGACTAGTGAGGCGTAAGTTATGGAGAGTACTATAACTTTCGTGTACAGCCAGTGTACCATTGCAGGCTTTAGTCCCCACGTTTTGCCAACATAATCTTGGAACAAGCTTATTTCCTTGTCAGTGACAAGCTTGTGACCAGCTTTTTAACTTATTGTGATATGCTTAAAAAATGGTTTTTTAAATTGTTATCTGGGATATAAATTGGTCCAGATGATTTTTTCCCACCACTCTTTGGATTTATTGTGCATACATTCGTTGAAGGATTTCGTAATTTCAAGTTTAGTGATGTCAAAGTTAGGTCCCCGCTTTATATCAAGGTACTCAATCACTATCTATAGTTTTAATTGAAATCTGAATTTTTCCGTCCCTGGTGCTTTCTTTTCAGTGTCTTTACCCACCATCTTAGTGCCCATATCTGCATTATATGGGATTGTATTAGATTTTGCAACATCGAATTCTGTAAAATTTCTAAACAAAAGGCTTTCTTTTTTCTAAGATGTAAAATAGACCACCATTTATTGATAAATAAAAACGATACAAGAAAAAAACATCCTTAAACCCCATGCTCCACTCAAGGGTACTACATGGGGCTACCTATTCTAATTATCTCATTATTCCTAACATGTCATTGGTCCCTATTTTAATTAACTAGTACCTAATTACTATTTCGGAACTAGTGACGGTGGTATTGATAATATTGCGCCCGTGGAACGACTTTATAGATCTCTCAGTATTCACCTACATTGAAAGAAACTAAAAAGGTTGTTTTGACAGATATTAACATGCATTAAGTAAAAATTAGTTTAAGTATGAGCAAGGGAAACCACGAAAACCTTACTCTGAGAGCAAATACTAGTCCGCGTTAATGTAAAAAAAAAAATTAAATTCATATTCTTAATCTAAGTGGGATCTTTAAAATTTGGAAAGTAGTCTAAACCCGGCCAGTCTCAATAGCTCATCTGTTTCCAATTAGCACCTTGGTCCTCTCCGGGCCAGAAACCGTTTCTTTCATCCTTCTGGGCCAACAATTTCTCGCCACCGTGGCATAAGGAGTTCAAAAGCCTAAAATAGACCCAGTATCCAAAACTTCACTGGAACACCTGCACATACTACTATAGGCGAACGTTAATTCGGCTACCCTAATGTAGTTAATTATCTGTCCATGCATCCATTTCGGTCCGTTTATATCCACATCACCATGAGAGGGAGATTACTTGGCATACATTCTATTACACAACACGCTTGTTAGGCAACTTGTCGGAGGAGTTGGCAGGACCGATTTTCTTGTAAATCGATTAGAACAAAGGTTCGTTATAATTTAATTGTCGATCTAAATAGAACAGGCATTATGTAATACAACCGATTCTGGGTACATAACGGTCAGGGGATTGTATAATCTGCAATGTTGGCGGAGGCGGCGGTGGGTCAGTTCATCTTTAATCTAAACAGGACTTCGTGCATCTAAAAGCCCTCCGCTCTGTAACGTTCTGATATTGATTAGATGTGGACTGACTCTATTAGGTCGTAGGAGTGCGCGCCCAGTAATAACTTATAAACTTACTCTCCAGCACTAAATCTATATCGAGTTAAAACATCGTCGTGTGCAAATATCAATATGTCCCTTTAAGACCAAGTTGCTCCAGTAACATCCAGTATTCATAGACGAAATCGAGCAAAGTTTAGTTTTATATAAAAAAAAATATTTCTTTGCAAGATCAAAAGTAGGTTTATGGGACAGTCTGTATCTGTCTGCTTGCCCCAACCGATAGATTCATCAATGAAAACTGGCGAAGAGTAAGAGATTGATATTTTTTATGAATTAAATGAGTCAAAATACGCATGGAGTCAGGCATAACTTAAAATATAAAAAAATACGAAAAAAAGATATTAACTTTTTTGTATTATTTTTTGGTTTAAGAAAGATTATTAGGAATCAAACATTATATCACGTTTTTTTGAATAATTTTATTTACGTTTGTGTTGGTTTATTACCAAAATATAATAATTATAACAACACAACTTCAAAAGCAGCAACAAATACACTCAGAGAAACAACGTGGTTATTTCAACATTTTTTTGCAATTTTAAATAGGTATAATCTAGTCCTAGTCAAATTAATACAAAATTATCAAACTAAATACCTATTAAATGAAAATAACATTTTAAGTGTCCATTTAAACTTTAAATGTATTGCTTATGTTTAAAACGTAAAACAAAAGCTACATCCAACCATAAATGATTAATTGAGCTATTTTTGCTCTCATTTACTGCTAAATCTAATACAACTTAAATTTAGCGTTGCGTCAAACTTTTCTATTTTGACCAGAGGTAAACATTGCTTTATTAGTCATTTTTCGAGTGAAAGATTATCTGTCAAAATGCTATTTAATGACAAATAAACTTTGTTTGAATATAATCCTTCAATTACCCCCTCATCCATATAACCAATTTTCCAACTTTAAAAACAGCTGCACTTTTTTGCCCTGAGAAAAGTTCTCTGGAAAGTATTACTTCACATGAAAATACCTAATAATTTTGATCAACATAATTATTTCTTTGTGTGTAGTTAAACAAATGTTGTGATAAAAAAAAACACAATACAAAATGGTGAAGTAGACGACAAATGGCTTGATTTTTTAAAAAAATTGTAGTTGATTCATGTCTGCATCTATTTTTAGAAATTCTTTGTATCTTACTTTCAAGATAAGTGAATCTAAAACCTACAAAAATATTTTTACATTTCTGAAAATAAACCCAACAATTATACATCAATAATGAAACGACTCATTTCGATATAGCCGAAAGCGTATACCATTTACATTTAAAACATAAAAAAGAAAAATGTCTAAACACTGAAAAACTGCATTAGTTTCATTACTATATTTTAGCTAGATTAAAAAGATTATTTCGTCAAACTTTTATCTTTTTCTATATAGTATTAGTGTGGGGTTCAATTCTGTTAAGATTTTGTTATTATAAAAGTAGGTTCTGATGTGTTGTTAGCAAATTACTTGCGCAATCTGTTTGTTCATGTACACAAAATAATGTGTTTCAATCATGTTTACAATCTATTTCTACATATAATTTAATTTCTTGATACAAAATTTATTCTTGAATACTTAATACTTGCAGACAATAAAACGGCTACCTTGAGCTAGATTCTTTAACTTTTTGTATGGAATAATTCATACAGCTACGTTTCGACCTAAGTTTAGTCTTCTTCAGGTTAACAAAATAACTATTAGAATATGGTGAATAAAAGGTAAGGTGATTTACCGGTTGAATTAGTATAAAATTATAATGAAATTGCTGCACATAAAATTAAATACAAGATTAAATACAATGGGAACAATGCATAGGAAAGTTGCATTTTTCGTATGTCATATTGCGTCATTTGCGGAATGAAAAGCTTATTTCCTGCTCTACAGCGGAAAAGTCAATTTAGTGATTTTTATTATAAAACTGTAGATACATGTTAGATGTGGACAGATCTGTCAAATACACTTTCAATAAATTTAGGAGATCAATTAATTAAAATATTTGACCGCAAAATCCAAAAATATTAGTAATCATTTATTAATTCAGGCTTGCAGATATTTAACTTAACTTTCACACAACTTAATATGCATATAAATGACATGAAATGACATCAGAATAAATACACATTTATTTTTGAGTGCAATAGATTATATGCGGATATGACTATAATTGAATTTGTGATAATAAATTTTAATCAAATTAGTCTATTTATTATAATTTATTTTTTTTTTTTTATTTATTTTGCTTGCTTCGTTCCATTTTTTACAAAAAATTGTATGGAAAGCGTCAATACCAGTTTAACAAAAGTAAAATGGTATAATAATAATAATAAAATAAAATAAAAAAATTAAAATAAAAAAATAAAATACTATAATTAAACAGTTACATAAATTATAGAAAACGGTTCAGAGTTTTGAAAAAACTTTTGACAGATTACACCTACTAATATCTACAACTTAAATTTACCATTATCTCGGGTTAATTTTTTTAGTCGTTTTTCGATATTATGCTAAAATGGAACTAGCTGAAAAAAAAATGTATTCATATCTCGGCAAAAAAGTGCTCTCGCAGACCTTGGGCACTTACAAACCTCGCTTTCGGTTAGTTTTGTAATATATTTCTTTCTTCTCCTGGTTTGATATGTACTATTTTCTACATAAAACAATTATGCAAGAAATCTTTTGGTAAAATAAATAACACAAAAATCTATTATCGATCTGAATATTTTTATTTATTCAGAAATCGAAACTTAATATATATTTACATGAACTAAATCTCGTTGGTTAGAACATAAGAGTAAATTCTCTGAAAACACAATATACTCTTAGAACAAATAGTATAAATATTTGCATTGAAGTATACTTCCTCCAAATCAACATTGTTAGTGTTGTAAGGAATAAAATCTATGCAATCATAGTGACAAAGTCTGTAGATTCAAAATAAAATCCCTTATACGTTTGGTATAATGAATTACTATATAAAATTATTAAATATTTTGTATTAAAAACATGAAGTATCAAATTGAAATTACCATAATATTGAAACATTTGAAACGAATTTTACCCCACCATTTATTGCACTAAAACTTATCTGTCATTGGTTCGCTCTTTTTTAGGGGGGTTTAGGGGGTTTTGCATATACATACACTTTACTTGGCGTCACTTTTTGATTGACCAACGAGCAGTGTTGTTGGTTGTGAGTGTAAGTAAATCTAAATGGATACCCCAGCCGTTTCACAGCTACTTAGAGAATGGGGTGGAATGGGGCTGATGCACAGATGCTACCATTAAAATATTCGAAGGTAAGTACATACGTGTTATCTAATATTAAAGGATTACTGGTTTAAAAAATTTTGAAATAATACTTAGAGTCAGCGCCATTGTATCGATAATATATGAACATAGTAGGTGTGTACATTAACAAACATATGTAGGTATTTTCTAGTTATTAGTTTTCAGTAGGTAATACCAGCAAATTATTATACTGTTTGAAATTATATCAGTAACCAACGCCGACTAGATACCAGGCCTAGGCATTGAGTGGGACGTATCCCAAGAACACCGGTCGCAACGACGGATACGCATAATATCTATACCTCTACGCATCAATATCACCTGCGCACTCTTGGAGTACCCCGTTACGCTACCTTCTCCCAAACATTGTAAAACTATAAAGTATGACAGTAAATTTATTTAATTACATAATATTTCTTTATTTATTAATTTTCCCCTACTGAGGTTTTTTGGTGTTACAGACACAAAATTAGTAGGTAATTATTACCACTGAATAGTAGAAATGCTTAGATTAAGCAGGTAAGTATTATCAGTTCAATATACTTATATTTTGGAAGCAAATAGTGGCTGTACTTTCAAATAATACTTTTATATAATTCTATCAAATGTACATAAATTATTAAGGCATAAATATGATAGTTTCTAAATCTATTTACTCAAATCTAAAATAATTATTTTTGTGGTGAAAATATTATATGTTCATAATGATTTTAGTATATTGATTACATTTTAACTAAAAAAATATTTCGTCTAACAAATTCACGGGTTTGGAAAACTGAACAAATTTTGTTTTCAGTATAAATACATCATCTTCTTGCTTATATAGAAAGTTATGTTATATTCGATCTGATGTATTTATATTCTAATTGAGTAATTACTTTTTTTTGTGTGTAGTAAATGCGGTAATGTCCAAGATATCTAGAGATTTGTGTAGATGTATAAATAAAATTCAAAAGAATGGAAAGAGTATAAGGATTAAAATAGTGCAGAATGTAAGGTAATATAAAATTAGTAAATTATTAGATTTCCACTATACACATCGTGCAAAAATACGTATTTCTTATTTAATGTTATTTTATCGACAATCAATAATCTTCTCACAGCCACGTGAAAAAACTAATGCAAGTTGGATTTGCTGCATCTTATCATCATCGGTAACGTATCATTCTTTACAAAATATAAAAATTGGAAAACCTACTTATACATTAAAATGTAAAAAAAAACTGAAGAAACAACAGACAAATTATACACGAAGTAAAAGATAAGCTTTCGAAGACGCAACCAATTTTTATGAAAATTTTGCAGTACGCATACAGCATCCTCCTCACCTTAATTCTTATTAAATATATTCCAATAGTAATGTTAGCCTGAAGGAGCTGAAGGTTAGATCGTAGGAAACGTAGCTGCACGAATGAGATAAAAAATTAACCTCAAAATAGCCGTTTTGTAGTCCTCATATTTTAGAATGTTGCTTTAGTAACGTTAGTGAACGATAGAAACATCATTGGTGTCAAGATATGCCCTTACGGGATACCTGTGCGTTTCTTTCTCCTCACTGCAAGTACTAACTCAGGACCTACCTCTGCAAAAATGCGTTCGTCCAATAATCTTCTTCGTAGAATGCTGATGACATACGACAAGTGTTCTAAATGCGTTTGTGCGGGTGCGAAACTCAACGAGATCCCAGACCGAAGTAACTCCATTAACATATAAATGACGAATTTGCTGTGGCGAGGCTATCGAAATGCTTTGTGCGACTGCATAAATAAATTGATGTTGTCCCCCGTATCCACGTTGGACCGAATCAAATGAAGTCCGTGGATTCCTACGTCGATGGAAGAGCGCGCATGTTAAATAGGTATACGTAACCCGGTATCTTTCCAAATGCGCTTCTATTTACTGTATCGTAAGTATTAACCGCGCGTAGAAGCGCCGGTCTTTCGGAAGGATAGAGAAGAGAGATAAAGTGGACGTTTCGTTGTAATTGAACTCATATTTCATTCATATAAATCACTAATCTGACCGTTTGAGTGCTTTGTGAAGTTAGCGGCTACAAACACAGTAAGCAAGTAGCGGCGGCATCGGAGCGAATGGGCGCAGGGTTTGAGGTGCAAGGTACCGTGAAATTACACTAGTGCGGGTTCGGGATGTTCCCCAGGGCCGAGCGGTCCGACATCCATCTCCCAGGTCACTGTCGGACCCCGCCGGACAGGCCAAATAAACAGAGCTGCTACTATATATAAGTACATGCCTGCAGGATGAGTACTGAAACACTGTGTTTAAAGTTATATGTTTGTTAGATAAGTTCACGTAAAGTCCAGTGAATAATTGTTGTAATATCAAAGCAAACGTCATTACTATAATAGTAATAGATAGTAGTGATTGAAAAAACAAAAGATAAAAGAATCTACATGGTAGTTTTAGCACTTGCATAAAGTATTTGATGGAATACCAAAAAATATGAAAAGTCTTAGAAGAACAGGTGTCCGTGATAAACTGCGGAGAGGAATTGAAAGTACCTACGCACCAACAATATTCATCATGTGTAATCAAAAAACTTGCAATCATTGCTTTCGTTATTTTTAATGAATTTTTGAAAATTGGCAAGTTTCCATGCATAACTCAAAATAAAACGAGAAGAGATAAAATCAGAAATGAGAAAATAAGGGAAGAATTAGGAATGATACCAATACAAATGCAAATAGAAGAAGGACAGCTAAGATGGTATGGACATATTTGTCGAATGTCAGAAGAAAGAATAACTAAGAACATTTATGAAATTAAAATACCTGGGAAAAAAACCAGGAGGAAGACCAAGAAGAACATGAAACGATGAGATAAGTGAAGCATTGACCGAGAGAGAAAAGAATTGGCATGAGGCAAGAGAAATGACAAAAGACTGGAAGAAGTGGAGAGAGAAGATAAGGACAAGAAATTGATTTCACCTTCGGAATGACCATACACCTAACGGGAGAAAGGTTTTCAAAGGAATAAAAAAAACCCAAACATTCAACTAAAGAACTTTGAAATACCATATATGATATTAATGTAATCGCCTGTAAAGTATGCTTAGATAACTGAAATCTGCATGTTCGTTGTTTATGCTCCACCTAATATTAGTACCACCACATTTGAGCTATTCAATGAGCGAGTTGGAATTACTAAACATACAGTATGGAGATAAAATAATTAATTTGGGCGATTTTAATGTACCCCAGTATATTAACAACTTTGGATACAGTAAGAATCAAATCGTAAATAATTTCATGTATTTCCTTAATTTACAGCAAATGAATACCGAATTAAACTGTAACAAGAGATTACTTGATTTAATATTAGCTAATGTGGAATTTGTAGTTAGTCAAAGACACGAATGCCCACTACCAGGGCACAGGAGCCGGTATTTGTGGGCCTAACCCCAATTAAAGAGTATCCCTAAGCCTGGGGAAGCATACAATGGTCTTTCGGGCAGAGGTATTAGGCCTTGCAGCTTGCGCAGAAATGATTGCAAAGGGGGGCTACATGAGGAGGAAAATTAATATAATGACTGACAGCCAGGCTGTCATCAAGGCAGTCTCGAACTTCGTAACTAGGTCAAAACTAGTTAGAGATTGCAAACAATCTCTCAATACACTGGCACGAGACTACACGGTGTCTCTGATTTGGGTGCCGGGAAATGAGGATGCTCTAAAAGACTCTTCATGGGTCCAGAGCCCGTATGTTGGATTACTAAGGATTCTGCAAGGAGGGAGATCTGGACCTGATTAGATAAAGAAATTACAAAGAAATGGAGGTCGACTGAAGGTCAACTCTATACCAAAGCGAGGATGGGGATGCTAGATTCTCTGATAACTTATTCAGGCGCAGCAAGAAAGACGCTAAAACCATTACTGGGTTGCTAACTGGACACTGACCCCTGAAAAAGCATCTACACAACACAGGCCGAGTAAGTGAACCGTGGTGCAGAAGATGCGAGCTACAGGAGGAAATGAATTTACATGTATTCTGCACATGTGAGGTATTGAAGGTACTCAGGCAAAAATATTTCTGGGGAGATCTATTGGAGCCCTCGAAGGTTCTTAAGTTTCCACTGGGCAAGATACTGGGCTTTATAGTGAACACCAAGCTGTTCGAGTGGAAATAAGAGACTTAATAGGGATGATACAATGAGCACCTAACTCAAGTGCCAGGACTTTAGGTGCCAACCCTAACTTAATGAAATGAATGATGAATGAACGCCCACTAGTCACTTACAAGATTCATCCGGTTCTCGAATCTCTATCTCCTGGCATTTTGAGCATAGACTGCCATTGTCACCTAACCGTACCAGAAAAATATACAATTTCAATTCGGCTAATTACGTTAGTCTATATAACGCCCTATGAAGCACCAATTGGTTTTTTCTTTACTTAATAAAAATGTAAATGATGCGTGATATGCCTTCCACAGAAAAATTATTATATTATAAAAAATCATTCTTTAGAAAGAAGGCTCTTAACCATATAGATCATAAAATCTTACTGACCAAACTGTCTAATGTGGGTTTAATTTCATCACTAGTATCATTCTTCTCGACCTATTTGATTAATAGAAAACAATATATTTCCTATAAAGGTAATCGATCTCAGATCTTCATTGCTAATTCAGGTGTTCCGCAAAGTAGCATCATTGGCCTTTGCTATTTTTATTAATGATCTTTGCTCTCAGTTAACCGGTAATAAACTTCTTTTTCGCGGATGATCTCAAAATTTACGCTAAGAGTAGTCATGTGAATGAGTACAGCAATTTACAACAGCAAATCAACCTTCTCCAAACTTGGTGCGACACTAATAACTCATGTGTTAACATCTCCAAATGCAATGTTGTTACTTACACGCGCAAGCTCAATATAATTACTTATAACTACATTTCAATGGTGTAATTATTCTCCGATGTTTCTCAATTAATGACTTGGGTGTTACCTTTGACTAAATTCACTTTTTTAAATCACATAAATAACACTTCATCAGCTTCTTTCCGAGTCTTGGGTTTTATACTAAGAAATGCGAAACATTGTACAAACATTGAAGCGATTATGCCACTTTATTATGCCTTTGTCCGTTCTAAATTTGAATATGCATCTGTTGTTTGAGCTCCGCTTTATAAATCTCATTCCGATTCACTTGAAAAAATTCAACGCCGATTGCTTAAATTTCTCTATTTTAAATCCTATCACCCTTACCCCATACAAGGCTTCGATCACAATACATTACTAACTTTATATTACATTTACTCTCCCGAACTTCGTCGCAAACGGAATGACGTTAAGTTTCTTTATAAGATTATTCACTCACATATTGAGACGCCTGGTTTATTGCTCGATATTCAATTTCATATACCGCAGCAGGCAACACGCATGCATTCAACTTTCTATTGTGCAACCCCTAAAATTAATATATTAATGAGGTCCCCAATTACATAGAACTTATTTTCGGCTATCTTCAGATCAACGTTAAATAAGGTTAATTGTCAAATAAATGGCCAAATATAAATCTGAGATAGCCGAAAGTAGCCGAAACTAGTTATAACTATATACATATTGTTTGAATGGGAAAAAAAAAGTCTCTTTTTTATCTTTCATCATCATCAAACATAATCATTCATTTGATATTTCAGTACAATTTAATGTTGTTATTATGATATTTAAATGCAGTCGAAAAATTAAATTTAGAAATTCAGTATTGAGCATCAATTTATATTTTTTTTTTTATAAAACATCTGAGATAAGATTCTAAGGACAACTAGGCCAAATACAACATTTTATTTTTATGTTGCAAATACTTTAAAAGTTATAAGAAGAGCCCGTTTTATGGAAACATTCGGTATATGCATAAAATGAAAAAACATAATTAGCAATTTCGTAAACAACAGATGCTTGCAGTACAGAATGTTGTATTTCATTCATTATTTTAAAATTTTGCACGTGCAAAAACGAGCGTGAAAATACTGTCGCAAAAAAAAAATAAACCCGAAAATCCATTTCCGACATTTTCGACACGAAACGTTCCGCATTCAATAAAAGTAGAAAAAAAAAATAAATCTTGCGTATTAATTATCGCGAATATTGCCAATTAACGGGCGAAATGTTTTTTAATTTCGCAAGCCGGGATGCGTAATTTTGGAAGGTCGAAACGTCAGCGGGCCCTTCGTTTGTCGCGATGCAACGCAAAATCCGAATCGTACATCAATTTTATTACATTTCGACAATTCATTGCTTATTTTTCATCACGCATTGTTCATAATATACTGGGGATTTTTTTCGGACGCGTTAACCCCGCTTTGCACCCGATTCTTCCAAATCTTCCAATCGGTTATAGCCGCTGATGCGTCTATTCGTTCGTATTTCTATGCAAATACCAATAGGAAAGGGAATGCTAAATTCGTTGATTAACAAATTCCGTAATGCCAGTGGGTTGTGATCGTAAAATATGTATGCGGGCGTGCAGGTGCTATAAATTTAACAACAAATAGTTGCTTTATAGCTGCATCGACGATTTTTTTTTTTCATTTTAAAAACAATAATAAGATATATCCAACGCAATCAAGTGGTATTCCATACGTTATAAGAAGTACTTGGTGAATTTACACTCCATCTTATTCAAATATCTAGTAAGAGCGGATTCAAACTGGTATACACAGGGCTCTAAAACGGACTAGGGCGTCGGGGCTGGAATACACTCAAAGAAGCCTAATAAGGCTCTTTCGGTAAGCTTCAGCAAAGACATGACGGTGTTCCAAGCTGAAGTTGCTGCAATTCACCTTTGTGTCAGAGGAATTAGAAAGATGGACCGAGTCAGGTAAAAGTGTCACTATCTTCTCTGACAATCAGTCCATACTTAAAGCGTTTAGTTCCATAAGTGTGAGACTACGTGAGTATCTTAATTGAGCTGGGCACCCAAAGGGAATTAAACAATGGCCTGGGTTCTTAACCACTCGGGCGTGAGTTGGAATGAGGCGACGCACTAGCTGGTCAGGCGAGGTACCTCAAGGTCATTGGAGCTGGCATTTCTTTTGGCGCTACCAAATTGCAAATTAAAAAATCCATCAATGAATGGATGCATAATCAGTTCAGAGAGTGGTGACAAAAATCATCGGAACAGAGACGGGCAAGAGTTTCCAAAGGAACAGAGGCCTGAATTTACTTGATTTGTGTAAAGATAGGAAGAGGTCAAAATATAAAAATAACAGGTCTGCTGACTGGTCACTGTAGACCAAATAGGCGTATGTACAACATACACCTGGTAGATGACGCTTCTTGCAGATTCTGTCAAGATGAGGAAGAAACACCAGTTCATGTGCTGTGCCAATGTGACGACCTGGCGAGGACAAGGTTTCTAACAATGGGCATGGAGAACCCCATAGCTAGCAGCCACACAAAGAAGCCGCTCTCAAAGATGATAGGTCCAATTAAGAGGGCAAAATTAGAGAGCGTGTTCTAGGAAGAAAAGAATCACAATAGATCTGAAATAGTCGCGGTGAAATAGGTCGATAGGCCACCCCAATCCTAATCTAATCTAATCTAATTTAAAGAAGACAATATCTCATGCGTAACTCAAAGGGAGCCTACTGTTTTTGAAATATGCTCACTAATATTCTATCTTGTGACTCTAAGAGCATATATAGCAAGAAGATGAAGCATACATAGCAAGAAGATGATAAGCTCCTAGAGAGCTGCTAACGTGCTCGGCCCACCCCAAGCCGGCATCCACAACAATTCCTAAAAATCTTCGGAAGAGGGCAAAAGAAGACTGTCATGGGTGAAATAGGTCTGTAGGTCACCCCAATCCTAATCTAATCTAATCTACTATATACGCTCTTGCAAAAATACACCTCACAGTTTTCTAGCTTTTGGCCTTTATTTTTTTTACTATTAGTCTTTGGGCGTGCAATGGTGTCTCGTATATCACGTGAGGATTTTTCTCTTCCCGTATCCGGTATTTGTACATTTAACACCCCAGAAAGTTGGCAGCTATGCCTCATCAGAGAAAAAAGAAAATCCTCGAAAAATCAAAACATCAACATCTCGCTCCAATAATACTAATTTATATGAGCTTCGAGCTTCAATTCCTGTGTTAACTGAATTTCATAGAGGTATAAGTGCAAGTCTTTACGCAAAATGCGCCAAAGGGAGCCGTAATAAAGATTCAAAGCCTGTGAACGCTAACGATTCGATAATTCTTGGTCTTCAGCCACACCCTGGCTCACAGCATCAACACTCTCGAGTGAATAAGCGTCATAATGATGTGCATGACCCAGTCTATCCCCCATGTTTCCTTGTTGTCTTTTGAAAATTTTTCACTATATAACGAAATGTTCGTTCAGTAGGACGGTTAGATTCACCATAGATTAGATTAGATTAGGATTGGGGTGGCCTATAGACCTGTTTCACCGCGACCGTTTCAGATCTATTGTGTCCCTTTTTCCTAGAGGACGCTCTCTAATTTTGCCCTCTTAATTAGGCCTATCATCTTTGAGAGCGGCTTCTGTATGTAGCTACTAGCTGTGGGGTTCTCCTCCCCCCAAATAGATTCACCATAATCATCCCATAGAAGTCGATACACAGTTCGCATGAAATTGTTATTGCTGTGGAACAATTGAAAAATTTTAACGGGTCTAGCAATAGTTGAGTGACCAATTAACTTAAATGGAATCTTTCAAACTCTGGATCTGTCAAACACGTGACATTAATGAAAATTGTCTAATTTATAATGTAGCCATTACAGGAAACTCGAACTGGATCACCTATTACCACATGTGTATCACTAGATAAAATATATTCTTTTATTATACTATGTTATAGCCTCTGTATCGAGTTGCAATTTGTGCATGTTGTTCGGAAATGTGAAATATTTGGTGAAAAAATCATGGGTGCTCCCAAAGAGCAACATATAAAAACAACACTATTAAAATATTTGCTATATTTTTGGCTTATTTGTGGGACGTCTAGGATCATCAAAAAACCACAGATAATCACTGTAGACAACTATTACAACATTTTTTTTGTCCATGGGCGCGTACAAACTCGGGAGGCAACTCGGCCAGAAAAACCTATTGTGCCCCCATGCCCATTTTAGCTCTCTCACTCAGGTTGCACGCTATGACAAAAATACTCCAAACTGTGGCACTGGTAATACTGCAAACTTTCTTCCTAGACCCACTGAACCACAAACTGCTCTAACCTGGACTAGTTTCATAGCAATAACTTCATCACGAAAACAGAAGCACTGAAGCCTAGTCCTTCCTCAAGTTTCTGCTTGATGGATGACTAGCTTTGCTATTAAAAAGGACGTCCAGTTTAGTAGCAATGTGTGTAAGGGGTCTTGGAGAAGTTTGCAGTTGCACCCTATCATAAAAGTTCGCAATCTGGCTGAGGGTTAACTTACTGACTCTGGGTTCGTCTAACCGATGGGCCCTAAAGTGCCCCTCCCCGTTCACTGGCGGGCAGTTGACAAGAAGGTGGTAGCGAGTTTCCTCCACCCTTCCTGCACAGGGGAGAGTTCACTCCCATGCGGTACATGTGGTTTATTTAGTGCGCAGTGCCCAGTTAACTTGCATGAGTCATCTCACCCTGGATAAAAGCCCTAGAGATTACAATGTCTTGCTTCGCAGAGTTCATTCCAAAAGGAGCAGTGACTAGCAGCAAATTGGACCTGAAAACTTTTATGCCCATATGAGCTACCACACGCGGTTTGGACCATACACCGAGCTCGCTGACGCCCCTTGATAACGGTGTCAGCTATTTCATTTGCTTGACCAGAGTGACTGGCGCTCATCTCAGTAATTAGATGTTCCCAGCTGTTTAAGTTTCTGTGCACCACCCTGTACCACTCAGAGTAAATCTGCGACCGAAAAGCTGTGACAGTAGCCTGGCTGTCGCGCTGATTTCTAATTTTCTATTCCGAATAACCGTGTTACAACTAAACAAATACGAGTCAAAAAAAAAAAACATAGTGAGTAAAAAATTTTTTTGATTTTTCTTAGAATATTATCGAAGCATAACTTAGAAGTTAAATTTCTAGGATTAATTTTGTATATATAAAGGAACTTAGAAAAAGTATGCTAATGTATGAAGGGATGAATTAAGCTATCCGATGCATTTATATCTGTTGATATTATGAAAATTTGCTTTGAGTAATTGGAAATTGGGCGTCATTTTGGGGAAATTTATTTGGAATGCGAATTGGTGAAAAATTTCGATTCAAAGTATTTTCCCCAGAGATGACGGATCCAAAGTTGCTAACATTACTCAAAGTAAAACTACACTTTAAATATGCACATTCTACGTAGATAAGTTAACGGGAACGTAATATTTTTTCGTTAAAACAATTAATTTTGCTAGTAATACTACATAATCATATGCCATTGAATTTTACAAAATCAAAGACACATCATTGTGAGACCTCAAATCCTATTCTAATTTTTATGATTTTTTGACAGTTAATTGCTGTATACAAAATAGCTTGTACTTAGTAATAAGCACATCCTAATTAAATAGGATTTTAATGTTTTCGAATAAAAAAGAAACGGATGGCACATTTATTAGGGCACTTCCTTTCATTCGGGCAAGTTGCTTCCCCAAACAGTGGCTACGCCACCGGCACTAGGGCGAATTTATAGCCCGGACAGGACCATAAAACAACTTTGATGCTTTAAGCGCCACTGGACTTTGTATTGTTTACCTCGAGTTGTTACATTAGCGTAAAATATTGCTGACCATTCGAGCGCAATACTACGGGTCTCCAGTAGATATCTTAGCGATTGTGGTAATGAAGTCGAAAAATAGGTTTTAAAATTGTAAGTGCCGCTATAAATATTAATTTCAATAAGCGATTTTACTAGACGTTTATAACGTTATTAGTTACATATTATACTACCCAATAAAAATGAATTGTACCGACTTACCGACGAAGTAAAGATGTATGTATGCGTGGTACGTAAAAACCGAATATATTTTGTGGCAAAGATTCTACTAGGAAAGTAGATATAGCCATTATAACGTTGTTTTTCGAGATATTAATACGCTAATTCTAACACGTTCCTTTAACAGTTGTCAGATGGACGTCATATTCTTATCATATGGGATAAAGCATTTGTATACAAACCCGAAACGTCAATAAACGATTTTTGTTTGCGTGTTTATGTAAATGAGAAGATAATAATTTCGTTCCATCAAGAAATTAAAAATTACAATTATATTAAGAAATAAGACAAATGAAAAGATAAATAAGTAAAAATTTAAATTTATATACTATGTACATATACCAGAAAAATTCAAAATACAAAATGAAAACCAGTGGAGAAAATAAAACTTGAATTTAAGATCATTACGTGAACTAATGCAAAAAATACACATAAGATGGCGCAACACTGTTAGTTATTAACATAAATACCCTATTTTATTTTCTTATAACAGTCCTCTCTCCATTTTATATTATATATTAACATATTTAGCACAAATAGCGTGACACAATGATTATAACATATTAGTCTGCAATATTTGCCAACTAAACATCTCTTATAGGAGCTGTGATAATTGAAAGAACGACTCCCTTCATTGCATACTACTCTGGTAAGGTGATCCTTGCGAACCACCCCCAATACATAGGGCAAACACTTGCCGTTTACAACATCTTAACCATATGTCCTCTAAATGTGATTGATATGGAGGTAACTTATTTAAACTTAAAAGAACTTTTTTAAATAACCGATTCATTTTTATTTCCATCAAAAATAATCATGGCGTTTTGTTAAATCGATGGAGTTTGTTTATTTAAAGCAAAATACTTCTAGCTGTTCGCTTAAACAAATGCTTTGTTAAAACAAAAAAAAAAAAATATAATATTTATTCAAATTCGAAATTTGATACGATGAATTGAATGATTTGGTTATCATAACTAAATTATGCTGTATTTTGAAATAAAAAAATTGTACCAAATCGTTTTTCCCATGTATGAAAAAACTTACTTTAAAGAAATACGGTAAGTCACTTAAGTAAAATGCACTGAATTGAGTCTACAAAATATTTTGTACTGTTTAATAATTACATAACGAATATATACAACATAGCAGGTATAAATAAACGTTTGATTCGAAATATATAGTTAAGTCAGTTCATTTTCACAACCTGGGGCATGCTCCGGGATGACTTGACACAAAAATTCAGCTTTTTGAAAGAATGCACCACAAAGCTTAGTAACAAAAGCAAGTGGGAACATGAAATTGAATAGAAATGCCATCAAATGGTATACTGATGGCTCTAAAACGGCAGAGGGAAACTGGAATAGGAATATATGGGCCTAAAATCAAGTATTTCGAAGGTTTGGGAAATACCCAAATATCTTCCAGACAGAAATACACACTATTTAAATATGCATTCAGTTCAATATTGACAGAAACTATGGAAAGGAGATTATCATTATGTGTTAATAGTCAAGCAGCCATTAAGGCGCTAAGATTATGTGAAATCAGTTCCAAGATGGGGAATAAAGTAAAACTCCTGTGGGTATCAGATCGCATAGGAGTGGATGAAAACGAGATAATGGATAATTATGCAAAAAAAGGGGTTGGAATACCATTTGCAGGGCTTGAACCCTTTCGCGAGATAAGTAGCAGTGCAATACTGAAGGAATTGAAAAGACAAATGGAGCAGAGAATATCTTATTATTGGGAGAATCTCCAGGGAATGAAGCAAAGTAAAACTCTTCTGGGAACCTATAAACAGAAGAGGTTTACAGAATGCGTCAACCTGAGCAAGAATAATGTTCGTATATTAGCAGTAATACTTTTAGGCCATTGTAAGCTGAAAGGACATCTGAGTACGCTTGGATTCACAAAGGAATCTGAATGTCGCTTTTGTGGAGAACAGGATAAAACTGGATGAAACGCCCATCCATCTCCTCTCATATTGCGTAGTACTGTGCAACTCAAGGGCTTTGCACTTGGGAGCATGCAAATTCGAAGAGGGAGACTTACTTAACCTAAACAGCAAGAATAGGGGACACAATAGATACTTTACTCAATATGCATCCATTGCTTCAAAGAATGTCTTCAGAAAGTCGTGTTGCAGAAATTCAGTGGAAGAATGTTGTCATTTTCATAAAGAGGTTAAACTTTTGCAAAGTGATATGGGTGCGGAATGTTTTCTTTCGGTGTCTGTAACTTAGGATATTTATTGCAACTGCTAACTCTCTAGTGTTAATTGATGAATCCCGGTTTACTAATTGTGAGTCTAAAATCTGCCTTCTATTTGTGTAGTACGTCTTTGCCTTGGTTTAGATTTAGGTAAATAGCAGGCTTGCAAATAGAGTCATATGTATTAATTCTGAATTTATTAAACTGTATTTCTAAGAATATATTTATCTTATTTATCTGTATTAGAATTAGATTTTTCTATATTTCTATAATTAGAATTAGAATAAATGTTGTTTGTGTGACATTTTTTTTTTAAATAGGAGTACTAATTAAATAAATTATTTTATTAATAGTTTCTATCAAGCCCTTATCAGTTGTAGAGCGCTGAAATTTTGCACAGGTCATTACCTTTATAACCCGTGACTTTTATATGGGTTTCCAATTCGATACGCATCGGGAACGCACTTTTCAGTAGCCTATAGTATTTGCCACCATACCAGCGTCATGTGACGCGTGTTAAAATAAATTTTTAGATTGACAGACATGCTCAGCATATTCCTACGAAGATAATAGAATTCACCGCATTTTAATAATAAGATAACTTCGCATATTTGCAATATGCTAGTACAACATACATACTCTTTCGTCTAATAATTATTTCTAATTCATATAAAAATTGATATTTTAAAACAAGTTGATTTAATGTTGTTCAAGTAGTTAAATTGCACAACAATGCAAGACACGCCTCTTATATTCACATACGCACATCTACTCACGTAGAGATCCTTACGTAAAACCGTAGTAGCTTCCACCGTGTAACTCGTTCGTTTCAGTTCGCTGTGCGACGCTCTCGGCAATCCCGCTTTATAAAAGGCAGATACTTATTGCGCGCGGAGTCTATAGAATACATTAAACCGTGCGTTCACTTCTATACGTACGCAATACACACGCGCTGATACCGCACAAGTAAAAGATAGCGATAGTAACAACGGGCGTACTTATACTATAACAGACGCAACATCAATTGGACTCACCTCTGCCTTGACGTTGAGAGCAGATGGAGATTGGTGGACCGGTGCTATCGCGGGCCCAGCATGTCACCACTCTCCTCTTCGGCGCCGCCTTCTGCCATGTCAGCCTCGCATCCTGATTCGTCTGAAAATTTTATAAATACTCTAATTAACTCGTTACTTGACATTATAATTGAATATTGTATGCGATGTTCGGAGAGTTGCGATCTGTGGCGACGTGCTATTCACGTATTTTACCGATCTCACTTTCTTGATAGCGTTCTTATAAATGAGTATTTCTCACTAAAATTTGTCTCAGTGAGCAAGCAATTGCATAGGCTCAAAGATTTTTTTTTCTTTTTAAATTTTGACCCCACTTTTTATATTTTTTCTCCTACATTGCAAATGCCGCGCGACAGTTTAAATGATTAAAATTTTACTTCCCAATTATATTTAACTTGTTTTGTTTGATTCCTAGTTTTTTTGTATTTTTTTAGAATATTAAATTATTTTTTTATTGAAAACGCCCCACAGCTTTTGCCTTTAATACACAACTAACTTTATGAAGGTTATGACAGTAATCCTATAAACATTCATGGCACACTACTATTTCATTAGCGAAGCATAGAATATGTGTAATATCTCCTCAATATAAATATTCCCCTTAAAAAAAAATAAGCTGACGCTTATTATTTGACAGGGGAAATAAATATCAATTATTTTGTTCGGTTGTCATGGCACTCTGATTTTTCCCATGGATCTGTCGTACCCCATGGCACAGTAGAAATCTATCAGAAATCTACAAGCGCAATATATAATTTAATATAATTTTGTTAATATTTAGAATAAACATAGAGTGTTATATGGATGTTTTTAGTTAATTAGTTATTTAATTATAATATAGCCTACTATGATTCCCATTTAAGAAAAATAATATGACGTCCTAACTAAAAATTTTGAAGGATTATTAGAAAGTAAATTCCATATCCAAATTCCAAATAAAGAAATGTATGAAAACTATTTAAATTATTTAAGTTTTAAATAATAAGAAAGTTATATCGTAAAATAGAAATTGAAGAAAAATTATTTTCTTTTAATATCTTGAAAACGGTAAGATAAATTTAAAATTTGATTTAACCAATGTTTTTATCTCGAAAAAGTAGCTCTGTACTGCCTAACTCATTTTTCGTGTTTTCGTAGCAAAGTTTGTTTACCTGTTTTCAAAACATTTTTCAGTACTTTTGTTAAATGTGCCTTTGGGTGTTGCAGTAGACACTTATGCGAAGTGCCTCTTCTATTCATTCTTTTTCAAAAGAGTCTTTGTAATTATGTTTAACAAATAATGCCCATTCCCAAGTTTACAGAGATAGTAAAGTAAGTAGATTATTATTTTTAAAATGAAATTTACAACTGTCTTCTTCTTCTTTAGATTGAAAATTGCTCTGATGCTTGACTTCTGCGATTTAAAAATACGATCCACATTTACACAGTTGCACCAGAAAATGGCGCCATACCGCAGTCTAGAGTTTATTACGCGTTTTACACAATTTGCTATTACACGCAGACTTTACCAAAATCTAGCCATTTTCGAAGCAAGATAATCAATATGACCATTTCAGGACATAGAAGGATCAACGTCATTCTCAGGAAAGAAACCTCTTCGGACCACGTAAGTACAATCTCCATACATCGAACTTCCACATCTCGAAAGTTATAACTTGCGTTTTTTAAATATTTAACTCAAGGTTATGACTGTCAATTTGTTGAGCTTCTTTATACTATTTTCCACTTCAACAGTGGTTTTACTAGGTGAGTTTGCTGTTATTATACGAAGCAACATCCGCATATAAAACCATCTGATATTGGACATCTCTGGCATATATCGTTCACATATAATAAGAACAATAAGGGGCCTAAAATTGAGAACTGAGGGATGCCATAAGGATTTTCACCCAATTCATCAATCTAAAAACATTGCTTTCTATTTACTAAATATTACTTAACACAATCGTAGGCAATGCATCTAAAACCCATAGCTTTCAATTTAATCAAGAGTATTTCGTATTTAACTCCGTCAAAGGCTCTGCATCAGTGTCAGAGTCAATAAAGATACCACTTGTACAGGCTTTTGAACTTGACCACCTCCTCCAGAAATTGTAAATGCCCCGCATAGTTTAATATATCCATTTCGTAATTACTTAACTATAATTGTTTTTTCCCAGCACCCTCATTTGAGGGAGGAAAGCTGTACTTTTCCTCCCTAGACAAAAAAGTTGTACTTTTCCTCTCTAGGGCGGAAAGCAAGTGACATTGACATGACGAAACTGTACATCTTATAATATGTGACATTATTGATAGATGACATTAGTACATTCAGCCCAGTCTGAGCCCAGTTATAAGATAATTGCTAAATTATTAGGTATTAAATTCCAATTAAACTGTTATTAAACACTTTTAAAACGACGCTAACTTGACAGTTCTCAAAAAATATTTGACAGATTAAGCCTGCTATCTATCATGTCACTCACAAGTATGTCTTTATTATTTTTAGACATTTAGTTAAAATTGGACTGGCTGGGAAAAAAAGTAGTATTCAAACCACGTGAGGAAAGTGCTATTGCAGGCCTTGAGCAATTACGAACCTCGCCTTTGGCTCGATTTATAATATTTGCCTGCGGCCTACAATAGAGCACTTTCCTTCCTTGGTTTGAAATATATTATTTCATCTATAAAGCGTAATATTTGGACAAATCTTTTCATAACATTCTAAAATAAAGTATGAAAGATCAGAGTTTTAGTAATCGACAGCATAAAAACTATGAATTAGATTTTAAGAATTTAAAAGAAAGCAAAAGTTGCAATGCCCAGTAAAGTTTGAATCTACTTAATTATGAGAAATTAATACTAGGTGTCAAATTTTATAGGCGTATTGATTTTTTATCTAAACAGATTAAATTGAAAATACGTGTTTTTCCTACCTTATTTGTCATACTATTGTTAAACTAGCTATTTGTTTCGCTAGTTACCTTTGCAGAAGTTCCAAGAGTTAAGAGCTCGAACAAATAACGACATACCATCTGTATACAAGTAAATCTCTGGTCGGCTACGTTTAATAGGAGCTCGTTTGTACACATGATGAAAAGCATGTGTCCTAGGATCGATCCTTGCGGCACTCCACATATGATGCTGTCGAAATCCGATTGTGGATTATTCTAACACCTACCACAAACTATAAATAATCTTACAAAAATGCCTTCGAAAGGTCGAGGCAAACGGATCAATGACTTAATACTACAAAAAACAAAGATTTATCCTTTCTTTCAGTTAAAGATATTTGAAGAATATGAATATGAACTCGTGAACTAACTATTAGAAATTGCGGGCACTTGCTAAAAATTTAAAATTATAAATTTTAGTAAACAGAGTACACTAAGAAAACATTCGAAAGTTTCAAAGTTGTCCTTTTTGAGGTATCCATGTTCTTATGCTAAAACTTTCACTAATTCGTTTGGAAAATTCGGAAACAAATAAAAAAACTTGGCAAATTCCTACGATGTATTGATTATTTATGTTTTGATACCAAGCGATGTTTGGCTAGCACACCGATAGATCTGTCAAAATATCAGAATAGTGTAAACGTTGGCCAAATCTAGAGAATTTAAATATTTCCATAAATACGTTTACCTAGGTTTTGCATTAGTGGATATTGGTGAAACTGATTTTACCGCCAAAAATGACATTGAGAATCCATTGTCCGTATAGTTGGGTAACATTTTATACACTGAATTGCATTAAATTGATTGACAAAATCTAATATAAAATAATATGTTACAAAAAGAAAATAATTTCAAACAACTTTGTAACATTATGCATGTTAAAGGTGGATAATGTATTCAGTAAATCAACACGGTTTCGGCTAATGTGAACGGTATTTTAAAAATAAAACATGTATAATATGCTCCTGTTCGTCATTGTGAAGCCTTAGTTGCGTCCTCAATTGATTTAATTGAGATCGCAGGCCGATTCGTCAATAATTAATGCCATCAGCGCCCGTATTTCAACGCATCAGCTGCTACCACTGGAAGATATATGCTGGTGCACTTCTTTCTATTTAAGGACGCTCCTTCATTAACCAGAACGACCGCGACAACGAGTTTTATTAATTTATATTTGGAACTTCGCGTGCTATGACATGGTACCTAATGATTGCCATCTCATATGAATAATGCAACCCTTTTAACTTGATGCAAGTTAAAATGGCAATCTTGCTAATAAGAAAAATAGGGACAATTTTTTTAAAAAGTGCCACCTGCATTTTTTTTTTTTTTTGATTTTGCTATGGAAATGAAATAGGCATCTGAATTTTAATAGATAAAATGCAATCATTCACGTTCATAAGAGATAATTTCTCTTGTTTGCTCTAAGACAAAGCGTGGATAATATGAACATTTTGAAGCTATTTTGAATTTTAGATCTTATAATACCTATTGTTTTTTATATTGTTTTCTAACAT
This sequence comes from Protaetia brevitarsis, assembly GCA_004143645.1. NCBI lineage: Eukaryota > Metazoa > Arthropoda > Insecta > Coleoptera > Scarabaeidae > Protaetia > Protaetia brevitarsis. The sequence continues at coordinate 23,648 of RXPK01004567.1, read as the reverse complement.
AGTAAAGATAACAAGAAAGAATGGTGTTTCCTCCAGGAACATAAAAAACCAGAAAGAGTGAAACAATTTGAAAAATCGCGCAAATATTCCAAAAATAATCTTTCTACTTCACTTCCTTTGACAAAATTTTCAAGTTATCATAATATTCCTTCATAGAAGCAACAAAACCCATTGTCATAGGAGAGTAAACGTTTGTATAATGCAGTAAAACTGTTTTTAGACTGGTCATTGACGTATCGATGAATAATCTCCACGAATTGAGGTCGTTATGTATTCCGCAAGCTTCAAAAAGTGTATAAATATCCCTGCAGTAGATTAAACTGCTGTCTAAACACTCTCTATTGAGTGGACAAAGATGTGACTCCCACACATGTGAAATACCTATTACCGATACATATTCATTTCTCAACTTTCAAATATCAAGAATACCTTCTACGCATGCCGACCATTATTTTAATATTGTATTACTTAATTAGAATTGGCATTTAAATGTGATCAACTACAGCGTGACATTAATTACTATTTATTTATTACAAACAGGCTTTAGGACAGAGTTAAGTAGTTACTTACGTTTAGCTTGTGCGTGTCCATGCAGCATAACTTTCGATATATTTGTATATTTGCTAGCAGGAAGTTGTAACACACTTTTGCAAGTATACTTAATATAATATGGGAATTAGATTAAATATTTTTTTTCTTTCATGATAGAGGAAAAAGACGCATTATTGCGTTATTATATTAATTATTATTTTTTTATATTTCACAGGTGTTTTTGTTTATTCACTTGTAAATATATATTTTTTAGCAGTTTATTATTATCTTTCATTATAAATTAAGTAGTGACAAAATGGCGACTTTTATAGATTTTGTTGGCGAAAATATTCCATATATTACACAGTAAAAACAATTTGATTTGTGGGAAAAATGTTCTATAATCATAATATCATCGGTAGATGATAAATTTTAATCAGTAACTATTTCAAATTCAGGATCAAGTTGTGACCTATTTGATTTGTAACAAAAATAGCTTTATAAAACTTACGTCAGCATTTTTACAAGCTATTTCCCTAATATTTGTCCAAGGTATTGTAATATCACGCAGTTATTAAACAATCATACCAGATGTTTTAACATTAACCAAAAACTATTAAATGATACCTGACGTCAGTTTTTTTATTAGCCAAAACAGTTGTAACGTCTTAGAAGATAATTTGAAATTCGTCAATTTTTGGTTTTACACATTAATATGAACCCAAATTTTGAATTGCTTTAGGCATTCGTCATCGCATAACACAAAAATGAAGTACAGTAAGTCGTTTTTTATATAACTTGTTGAAGGACCCGATGCTATTATAAATTATCTGACATTTCTAAATATTATCGGCAATTAGATACATTAGGACTTTTATTTAAAGTACATCTAATGGTGCAAAAATGATTATTTGTCGTAATTCTGTAAAAACACGAAGACTTAAACCTTAGGTTATAAATACATTCCATACGTAATTAAAAAGTGCATTTGCTGGTAAGTTAAAAAAATTTAGGGTTCTATTTGAATTAATGAAGTTATAGCCACTTATTCGATCAGGTTCAATTTTTGTACGACCTGTATGTAATAGAAAATTTGTTAAAATTTAATAATTGGGTTATAAAATATCGCCTATTGTTACGCTTCACTGTAAATTTCGCTTACATACTTAAAAACTTCTTAAGTACAGGGTGAGTTTTTTAAATGGCAAAGTTCATTTATTAAATAACTGTAGCTGAATTACAATTTTGATAATTGGAATATATACTGTAACAGCTTCATAATTTGAAAATATTTTTAAGTTTTATGAAAAATAATATAAAATTATTCAAATTATTTTTTTTTGGCAGTTTGCATTATATAATCACAGTAACTGTGAAAAAAAACCATTTGCATAAGTGTCAAACAATAGTAAATGTGCTTCTTGTAATTATTCTTACATTTTTCGCTCTCTTTCGCTATTTCTGTCAAGTTATTTGATTTTGTTATATCTGTTACTCAGTTTAATTCGTTTATTTTTTTCACTTGTTGCTTTATTTATTATTAAAAATGAATTTTTCGAAAGAAGAATTAATTGATATGGTATATATCCTAGGAGAAGCTCAAAAAATGCTTACTTGCCGCACGAATTAATCAAATGCGTTATCCAGGGTGACGCCAACCGAGAGAAAAGTTTTTAAAACATTAATTATCACGTAAATTATAAATGATGGGTATAGCATATGCTTAATATAAAACTTTTAAAAGCTCATTTGGCGCTGGTAAGATTCCATAAAAATACAGGGTGTTCCATTCAAAATAAACAAGTTTTCAGCAATTAAAAGTTTTTCCCGTTGCAACCTTGGTTTGCGATCACACAGTATAAATAAATTATAAATCTAAATGTGGTTTTAAGATGCAGAGAACTTTTATACTGTAATCACAACGGAAGCTGATTGACCCAACCATTACACCGTTCTGGAAAGAGATCAGAAAATCGTAGATGCTATTCCGAGCATACATTTTTTAAGGAGAATCGAATAATTGGAAAACTAAGCCGTTTTCGAAAAAATATTTATAACAAAAGATATTTTAGAATTTAATGTGGAACACATAAGCTACTTATATATAGGCCTGTTCCATTTAAAATATACTCTTATTAACTCTTTAACAACTTACGGATCATCGGTGCACTTAAAAATATTTTCAATATGAAGCTGTTACAAACATTATATTCCAATGATCCAGAATTTAATTCAGCTAACAGTTACTTAATAAATGAAGTTTGCCATATAAAAAACTCACTCTGTATTTGAAAGTTACGTTTGATTTTTACAAAATTCAAATAATTGAAAAAAAAAACCTTAAGGTTTAGGTATTATAAACCTATCTTATGAAAATACACACTTATTTTGATTGGAAAATCCAAAAATGGGGGTTTTATTTTAACCCTAAACCTACCAAGGTGTGCTTTTGAGGCACAATTGATTTTGAAATTGCTGGAACTTTGTAAGTTAACTGCCCACAGACTGGAGGATTTTTGTATTCTCAAAATAAACTATTTAACACAGAATGACATAAAAATTTGTTAAAAATATTTTTCCTATTTTACTAAAAAAATTAAACATAATTTACCGACACGTCCTACCAAGGTGTGTCTTTGAGGCACATACTGTATTATATACTATAAATGCATTGCTACGTTATTTAAAACTAGGTATGTGGGTAAATCCCCGTAATAAGATATGCTTTATATTTCGGACTTCCCCTTGTATGTAAGAACTTCCCAGTTGCATATGAAGGGAATTCCCTAAATGCGTTTTGCTAAAACAGTCAGCTTACAAACTGCAATTGGCTATCAGTGTATTTGTGACTTTCCTAACGAACGCATGGCCGTTTTAGGTGTCTATTGGTTAATTTTATTTCTTTTGCCTAGTGGAGAGTATAGTATAGACCAGGTAAGCAAAATAAAGTTTTGATTGACCCCAGTAAAAATAGATTTGTTTTATGCGTTATTTGGTTTTGAAATTTATGCAGAAAGTATGACCGATTGGTTGACTGACCGACGCCGCCACTAACTGAAAAGGAGTTGCTCGATGCATTGTACGAAAGTGATGAGGATTTGGGAAGGAATGGTAAATGATGGTGAAGATGAAGAAAAGTCAAATGACGAAACTCTTCTAGTGAAGCGGATTATCAAGAAACTGGCGATGAAGAAAGCGATGAACAAGAAAGAAGTGACGATAGTGATGCCAATGATGAACCCCCCGCCATTCGCAAACTTTTATTGGAAAAGATGGTACCGAGTGAATGCCATGCCGATTGCCAAGGGAAAAACACGTGCACACCAAATAATTACAACAGCTTTGAACAAAGTGAAACTTCCACCTGGAGTGCATGTTGATACTCCTGTGACGCATTCAATTTGTTTTTTGATGATACGGTTATTGGTATTGTGGTTACTTCACTAATAAGGAGGCTGTTCGTATTCTTGGCGATTTGTGGAAACCAGTTGAGACGTTGAAATCCGTGCTTTCTTGGGCCTTTTGATTACTGCTGGAAGAAATAAACAAGGAATGGTGGACTATAATGAGCTATGGAATCCTTTATATGGAAATCCTGTTTATCGAGCGTGTTATGTCACGAAATAGATTTACTCAATTACTAAGATTTATTCGTTTTGACGAAAAGCGACCAGAACCCTCCGAAGGCAAAAGGAAAGTTGGCACCAATTACAGACCTGTGGGACCGTGTTAATACAAACTTGCTGAAATATTATCTTCCTGGCAGTAATCTAACCATCGATGAACAACTGGTGCCTTTTAGAGGTCGTGTATCTTTCCGACAGTACCTGCCAAGCAAGCCAGATAAGTACGGTATGAAAATTTGGTGATATGCGATAGTGGAACTAGTTATCCGTTACGTGGTATAACCGTACTTAGGAAAAGAAGGTCTCAACAGAGCAGAAAACTTAGCGCAAAAGGTGGTTGAACACCTTTGTGAACCTATTCTGAGAACTAAAAGGAATATTACGTTCGACAACTTCTTCACCAACTACGAGCTTGCATCCAGTTTGCTTACCAAAGGCCTAACTTGTGTAGGAACGCTCAGAAAAAATAAGCGCTGCATACCACCAAATTTTTTACCTCACAGGCGACGGAATATTGAAAGCAACTTGTTTGGTTTTCAGAAGACAATGATTTGGTATCTTATGTACCTAAGAAAAATCGCTGTGTCATATTATTATCTACAATGCACAATGATCCACCATTGATGAGCAAAATAAAATAAATCTGAAATCAATAAGTACTACAATTCCACGAAAGGAGGAGTGGATTACACTTGATCAGATGTACATACATATTCAGTGAAACGCAAAACTAATAGGTGGCCTTTGGTCTATTTTTTCAATATAATTGATGTGTGTGGAGTAGCTTCATTTGTCATTTGGAGAAATATCCATCCTGATGGCATATTTCCAAAAAAAACGAAGACTTCGCAAAATTTTCTTACGAGAAATTACAACAGAATTAGTACTGGGGCAAATTAGACGTCGTAGTTTGTGTGGCTTGCATAAAAGTCATACTTCATTGATAAAAACTACGTTTGAATCAAGTACCAACCACAGGGGAGTCTTCGGCTCGAGAAGTAAGAAAAACGAAAACGGTGCTATATTTGCCCATCAAAGAAAAGCAGAATTCAACACAGTTATGTGATAAGTGTAAGCAAACGGTTTGTGGTGAACATTCAGAGAAAATACTCACGTGCACAAATTGCAAACTACATAAATAACTTCAAATATTTACTATCTTGTACTATTTTTAATATATATCTTCTGACACACAATATTCTTTCTATATGTTTTAATCTTACTGTATACCTACTACATGAAATAAATAATGCATATTTTGCTATTATTTACATCAACAATGTGTACAAATAGATGTGTGCCTGTGAGGCACACCTTGGTAGAACAGTTTACGACATAACAGTTTGGTAAGGACTAGGGTTAAAAAACAAAACTGATACTTTTAGGAGCTGGTTGGAAACGCCTTAATGTAATATGAAATAATGTTAATGTAAACCATTATAGATTCCCATATCTCCAGGAAGTAAAACTTTAAACATCATGTATTTATATAACAGCCTGTATTCAGCGCAAAATTCACGATTTTATATTCCAACACCGAACTGCGTGTTGCACTCCTGTATAGGTTAAATTACTTAATAAATTACAGGGGAATTAACATACGTTGCGGCATATCATTTGAATAAATTACCTACCTCTAGGACTACACAATAAGAAAAGTTTTGTGTAATTATGTAGGATGCCAATTATATCATTTACACGGACATAATAATGGCTGCCCATGGATATATATGTGCATAATATAAATTTAAGTATGTATTTATATACCCATATAAATACATTCCTGAAGGAAATAAATAATTTGTAAGCATTTTTTTAAATCGGCAACTTTAAGTGACTTTACCTTGTGCCTAAAGATATGTCACTCTATTAGTAATCTGTTGATTGGATATTCGTACAAATGTGCGTTAATATGAACAGCTACTGACTAAAGAGAAAACAATTTAGATCGTTGATTTCAGATTAGACATATTTGGGCTCCAACCAAGTTGACAATGCCTTCAAAACGAATGGCATTTTAATTCGTTTGTTTCAAAAATTGAGTAACTAAACGCTATTAGGACATACGGTTAAAACACTTCATTCTCGTTCCGTTATCTAACGAATAATATTGCTAACCGTCACAATCGATACAGTACGTACGTGTGTATTGGTTCATATATCGTAGTTATGATCTACCGCAGGCGCCTATAATGCCTTCGTTGACGAAACGAGCCCATTGCCGAATTATAGATGCAATCAAGGCGTGACATTTCTAAAGAGGTGAATTTGAACCTCTATATTAAGCATATGTGTAGTAGCACGGGTCCCGAGAAGCTTCGATATAAAGGAGACCTTGACTCGATTCCGGTTGTATTGTGGGTGTTCGGATAGAACAAGGACCTCAGGCGTTGAAGTTTTATTTGTTGGTATACCGATACATACGTTGTACCTAACAGAGGCATTTATGTTAAGTAATTTTTTTCTCTCTCTTCGGTGAACGGCATATAGAATCGATATTTCTGACGGGCGCTGATAACATTATTATAGATATTAGGTCCGGACTCGCAAACATCTATGTCAACCGCACACCCCGAATACCATTTATTACCTGGGCGTTGTTGCGTGTTACACAAATGTCTTTTCTAATTGTCAGTCGTGCGTAACAGATTCCTAATTTATATGGACAGATTGGAGCCGTAATACATATACTTACAGGATGTTCCAAACTTTGCAAAAACTTCGATATCAAAATCCCTTCTGCAGAATGAAAAATACTTATATCTATTCGTTACCATCAATGTTTTGTAACACTGGAAGTCAGTAGTGACTTCTCTATTTTAAATCAATTGTTATTGTTTTCCATACCTTAAGGCCTGTTTCAGACGAGACGGTTTAGTTGATTCAACTAACAAGTGTACCTCGCGAACTGTAAATCGCAGATTTTGATGAAACTTTGTCAGTTTGTAGACTCCATGGAGTGTTACTCAAGGATGCTTTCCGTTGCTGCGGAACTTCAACTTTAGGGGGTGCAATTCACCCTTGCAATTTGGCCCAAATTTGGTTTCTTCTGAATAACTTTTAAACGGCAAGAGACAGAAAAAAAGTTTCAATGGCGGACTTGTACCGTTTAGTCAGCCCTTTCGATTGGTATAAATACTTATATACAGGGTGTTCCAATAAACGTGGAATAACGTATTGCTGTGGAATGGCACCCCGGGTTTCGGAAATTTAAATTTGTATTTTTGTTCAGTCCGGATTGGTTTTGTCAGAGCAATGATAGAGTTTCCGCTATTCTAATATTTGTTTATTTTGAAAAGATTTTGTTAATTGATTTAATTGTTAGTATTATTTTATTTGTTCAGTTGTGTAAAGTTAATTTCATTTATTTGTACATTTTGCGTACTCCAGGATTGCATATTTTGTTCAATGTTATATTCTTGTTTTTTTTCTTTGCGATGCGTTGCGGCTTCATCACACGCAGATGTAAATTTCATATATATGACTGTGTTACCTTGAGGCCTTTTCAGTTACCAGATTGACGAGCGTGGGTACTGTTTTGTTTAGTTTTTCTTGGTTACCGTTTTTGGTAATTCATTTTTATTTTAAGATGTAGTTCGTTTGTTTTGAAATTTTAAAATCGTCCATCTAGCAACTCAGTTATTAATAGGTGTTATATCGTTGTGCACAATTTTTATGTAAGGCTCGTTAATAATTTTCGTTTTAGAAGTGATCGTGTTTAGAGTTTAAATTTTTCGTTTTTTTTTGTAGTTTTCAAATTAATTGTTGTTAATCACCTCGGGGTAGGTGAAAAGAAGCTTAGAGCTTGTTTTTTAAATTTCATTTTGATTTTACTTGTTTCTCCACGTGTAATTTAATTTTAATTTTAGCTTGCTTTGATTTTGTTTTGAGACCACGTGAATTTTTGTGGTATAAGATTTTCCTTCTAGAACGAATCCACCATTTTGTTTGCTAAAGGATTTGCATTGTCCTTTTTAATTGTAAATTCACGAAAGGGTTATTTTAATCCAAGACATTCTGTCTTAAGGTTTTTTCCCCTGTTGTTTGTAATTAGATGTTTTTTTTTCTCTTTTTGAACAATAAAATTTATGATTGTAAATATCATTTTAAATAGTTCTTTTATTTTTGAATTAGCCATTTCAATTATTGGGGATTTTAAAGAAAGTCAATTTACTTACGCCCACATTTTGTTTTCATGATTAGTTCAATTCTGAAAATAACCTTGAGGTTATCTGTTTTTGTGCGCCCTTTTAAATCTTTATATGCTGAGCTAGCTAAATTAATTTTGTCATTTTTCATTTCTTTAAACATATATGCTTGGACAATCAGTTCACAGCAGTATGTTGTGCTTATTTTATCGAATTTCTGAAATTGGTTATATTGGCCTTTTTGTGATCAAATAGTCTATAGAACGGTAATTTAAAAAGTTATACAGGGTGTCCAGAAAAATATAAATTTTAGCATATTTCCTTATTTTAAGAATGACTGACAAAGTTTCATCAAAATCTGCGATTTACAGTTCGCGAGGTTCCCTTGTAAGTTGCCTGATTTACTCTCAACTAGTTGATTGTCATTGTAGATCTATTGAAGCAGCCGAGGCGGACAAGTTGACTCGTGTGAAAGGGTTCATATCAGTATGCTCCATCACCGACCGTTCAACTAGTGGAATCTCTATCTTTAAATTCAACTGTCTTTGACATACAATTTCAAAAGAAAATTAGTTTTGTCGTCCAAACGAGAAACTTAATTGAAATAATTTCAATTCTTTCAAACTAATATATTTTGGTGTTGGCTTTTTCTATTTTTAAAATCGACTATTTCTAATGCAAATTTGACCGCTTGATAAACACTGGACTCTTTTAAATTGTATTTATTTAAGTGCTGAGATTTCAGGAATATTTATAATTTCCTGAGCAATACATTCATGCATCAAGCATTCAGGTAATTTTGCAACGATGCAACGAAAAAAGGTTACGGTCACATACGCAAAATTCTATCAAAGTGAAGACTAAATATTATATAGAGTGTGAATAAGGTAATTGTTATTTTGGAGACGTTTAACTTCAGGAGACTCATTGTTTAAATGGAACTATGCTATTTGCTATTTCATTGTGATTTATGCTTCCATACTCAAATTTTTTTTCACTAATTTTTTGCTTTTACTCCCATTACTTCCTTATCCCAATCGTAGATTTCTCTGTTATTTACTATTTTTTTGTATCTTACTTTAACATTGCTACCTTTACTTGTCCTTCCCACGCGATGCTTCTTAATTCTATTTGGATGAGTATTTCCTCTACTGTTAAATCGCTATCAATATATTTCCTTGTCCTTTTCCATTTACTTTTCGCCTGCATTATTTCCTGTTTTGCTTCGAATGTTTCCAGTTCCGCTTTTATTATTTGGAGTCCTTTATCTTGCTTATATTATGTTAGTTTCTTTTGCTTTGGTGTTCATCTGTAACTCGTCTCGTAAGAACACCCTCTTATTATATATCGTTCCTCCTTTTATATTTTTCATCATTTTCTTGTTTATCTTCTAATTTGTCAATTCTTTTCTTTAATCAATTTCTTTCCACTTTTCTTCCTTCCTCCTCCATTAGAGTTTATTTTCATTTATTTCTTCCTTTAGCTCTTTAATTCCGCACTACTTCTAGGCAAGTCTTCAATTATCTGTTTCATCATTTCCTGTCCCACTATTTGTGTTTCTTCCTTTCTTTAAATTATCTCCTGAATTTGTACTCCTTTCCTTTCTTCTTCTGCCTTTCCTTGTTCCAACGATACTAATGTTTTTTTTTTACTTTTCCTAAATATGTCCCTGTCTTTATTCTTCTGTTTATCCGCCCTCTCTCCCACGTTTCCTATCCGCATTTGTTTCTCCCGATCAAGACCTGACAACAACTCAACGTCGATCGCACGGTGTACTAGAGCCCTACTCAATTCAGACCCAGCCTGCATTTTACAGCGATGGCAAAATGCTCCAATATGTATACTTTTACTGTTAATTGGGATTAAAATTGTTGTTTTTCTTACTTCTCTACTTGTTTTCCTCTTTTTTGCCTTCAATCTGTCACCCTACTCTCCCACTCGCTGTTCTGCTGTGCCGTTGTGTTGAATCACTTGTAAACTAGAAGATAAATAGATAGATAGATATTTATCTAAAAAATACAAAAACTTTAGTGGATAAGTCAGACATGCATACATACATATTATGGCGTTTAATATAAATAGATATAGATAAATTCAACACAAAAAGACATTAAACATTACCAAAAGACAATATCGTAGGGCATTCTGGTGAAAATCTGACCGTAATAAAATATCACCAAAGAATTGTGATTCAATACTGTCTTAAGATTCCGGATCTGATAGCACGACAGACGATATTTAAACTATGTATTAATTGGTGACAAAACAAGCTAAATATTTCATCCAAAAGCACCCCAAGCAGGTTAGCGGAAGTTCCAAGTTTTAATAGGTTGTCATTCAAGGTAATGTTCACATCAAAATTCATCTTCGATTGAGAAGTGTGAAAGAAGGTAAAAAAAGTGTTTGAAACGTTAATTGTGCAGTTCACTGCGTTGAAACCATTCACACAGTTCGACCAGGAGAACATTTGCGCGACCACGAATCTGCGCAGGATCGGACCCAGAGACCATAGCACTTGTGTCGTCGGCATATAAAAACAAAGAAAAGTCAACGAATTCCACTATGTCATTAATAAAAAGTAAAAACAGTACTGGGCCCAGAACCGAACCCTAAGGTACTCCCAAACACGTCGGTAGAGCAGAAGAATAATAATACTTGTTGACATATCCTGATCTAAACGAAACTTTAACATACTGCGCGCGATCAGACAGAAACCAATCGGCAACAACTCCCTTCACGCCATAACTCTTGAGCTTTCCCATCAACATCCCATGGTCAACGCAGTCAAAAGTCCGTGTTAAATCACAGAACACTCCCGCTGGACACTCACCAGCGTCTAAATACTTAACAACTTCGTTCAGAAATGAATTAACAGCAGTAATAGTTGAGTGTCTGCGTCTTCACTGCACACAAAGCAGAACTAAGGATAACTAAGCTAAATTAAATATTTGATAAGAAAGGGTACTTAATACGTGATTAAATTAAATTAAATAAGTGAAGTTAACATTTAAAATGATAAAAAATGTCGAAAATTGAAAGCAATATAAAATTTGCAATTTACAGTTTATTTAATATAAGGAAGAGATGTCCACATTAAAATAATAAAAGTTTAAACAAAACACACAAATACATCAAAATTGTTCTTCGTTTAAACTCATTATTTTTTAATGCGGACATCTCTCCCTTGTATTAATCAGCAAAATTTGCGCATTCTATATTTTGCTTTTTATTTGAATTTTGACAATTTTTATAACTAATTTTTTAAACTTTTGATACAAACTTGACTGATAAATAATTGTAAGTGTTTTTAAGCTAATCCCAAATTTCGCTTAATTTATTAATGCACTCTTTTTTTATAAAATATTTAATTATAACTTATCTTAATATGTCCAGGTTTTTTGTTACCAATAGTTACATTATTTAACACTCTGGTATTAACTTGCTAGCCAGCCTGAAGATGTATGGATGTTTGAGTACGAAACCGGTAGAAAGATGCTTTAATAACTTCTGAAAAGTCAGTTCAGCTTCCATTGTCTCAAATAGTTATTTGTAGGTTGATTTTAATGGGGGTGGTTGCAGAACCCTGACAGCCATGAGAATTTGCTTTTTTGCGAAAATACGAAATCCGAGTTTGCCTCGTCAGGTACATGTGTATAATGCTGGTTATTTATTATAAGTATACTTTGCTGCCACGTATATGTATGTCTACACGTCAATCATTAAGACATTATATTCATTACAAATCTCTTTAGTATCAATTTTTGGAGAATAGAAAAATAAAGTATAGGCAACAAACTGCTAAACAGTACATTTCTAAATTTTGCATGATAAATCGTAATAAAACTTGCGTTAATACGCTCGTAAGTATGTCAATTCCCTAAATATATTCATGCGCGCTCGTTATATGTTCCTATATACGAAAATTTGAAACAGTCATCTTTAGTGCGGTCATATAATCGAGCGAAGCGGGCCATGCAGCAGCCAGCGTTCCGTCGTCATTAATTCCTATTATAATTTTAAAAAGCGTATTCGTACTTAACTGCTTTGTCTATAAATCACGGGCGAACATGTTTTATTAATATGCATTGGGTGGGTGGGGTCATGTTAATGCAATTAAGACTAGGGGGCACTGACCGGCACACATATACGGGTCTCCATCTCTCGATCTATGTATACTTATGTATGTATGTACAACAAACATGTATAATGCGCCAAACATTAAACGACCGATGTATATGTGTAGTAGATTCTCTTCTAGTCGATTATATTACTCGCGCGCAGCTACTTAATGCAACCGTCTAGGAGCGCTGCCGTTGTTGCTGTGCTTGTTTACGTATACAAGTCGCGAGCTCGATCAGGACCATTCGATTTAATAAAGCTGGTACGGCGTATAAAATCAACAACCCTACTTTTTAAACTATGCACACATTTATATGTTTTCGAGATACAAGACCATACCTTCTTAGAAGCATATCTATAGGTTGCATACATCGCTTTTGTCAAATTTATGTCGCATAACCGATTGACATGACTCTCTATTGCTGTTGTTAAAGCTGCAGTTGACGTTCTTATAAACGGGCGTTCTTAATTACCGCTATGCCGTGGGTGTGTTTCGATTAATTTATAATCATTATTGCTCTACACGATACGTTTATAATAGGAATGAACATTATTTGTTTCGATGTAAACTTTTATGATTACTTATTAAGATGTAAGTAAGTACCTACTAAAGAATTTAACGCGTTGGGAATAATACTTTTGTGTATGTGCTGTAGAAACTTCTTTCTAATATACAGGCAATTTTAAACCACAATCGTTTACTATCCTTTTCTTGCGATCTGTTAGAGCTAAATTACTAACATATTATAGGCTGATTCATTTTCGTTTCTCACCATTGGAATATCGCTTGTTATTGAAGCTAGACGGTAGGTTTAAATTTGACAAAGTTGCTAATTTTGTGGAGTATTCTGATCCGGAAAAGAAAATAGACTTACAAGGGAACACCGGCGGGTGTCCCCCTCCGATTTCGATGAAACTTAACAGATCGAAAGATTTCGATTTTTCAATTTTTGCAAATATTTCCTATATTATAACAGATATTAAATTTTCTTCTTAACATAATTTGTAGCATATTGCATGGCCCTAAGGGTGGCGTCGTCCGTATTCGCAAAAAGTTAATAACGGGCGACGGGGTACCCCGTACCCCCATTTTTCTTACATTTTTTCTTTTTCTTATTCATCAAAAGAAGGCCGATTTTACATAGAATACGATGATGTATAACAAGTTTAGAAAATTAATAATTGTAAAAATAGAAAAAATAATAAAAAGCTTCAAAATTAATAAATTGTTCATTGATATAAAATCAAATGAACTATAACAGAAATATTTTTATCCTTAACATAATTTCCAACATAATACAGGTCTCAAGATAGATGACTTCATAAAAAGCTAATAACGGGGGACGGGGTACCCCATACCCCCGCATTTTTTTAATAAGTTTATTCATTATTCATCAAAAAAGATCGCTTTTACATAGAAAACAACGGTAATAAACTTGGAGGATTAGTAATAAAAATATTGTAATAATAATAATATAGTACATTACAACAATATTTGTTAATCGTTACTCCGCTGCTCTCCTTACTTAAATATTTCTACTTTAGAATTGTATCTACTCGACAAGCTATGGTCAAACCTTTCTATGCCTACTAACTTATACTTATACTATAACGAACCTTTTATCGTGGTAGCAATATAAATCGTTTTATCAATTGCAGTTATGACTGCGTTTTATATATTTCTTAATAATGTATATTCATTCTTAGAATACCATAATACTATTAGTGCGTATATATGAACAAAATTTGCCTACACAGAGGAAGATTAAAATAATACATACATATATATTTTTTAATTATTTCAAGTTTTTCGTGCAATGATAGCTGTACAAGTAAGTATTCAATGGAGCATAACATAACTAATGTGTTTGTAACGATTAAACATTTCGGAAACAATAGAACAGAATTAGAAACACTTATAATGCTTATAGATGTTAAATACATGACAACTGTAATGCGATTATTGGTATATAAGTATTTAATACGAACAAGATTAATATACATACAGTAATTAAGCTATGTAAGTATTACAGTAGTGATAGTCTGTGTAAAGTGTTAAAACACAGATTTTGTTTGCACCATGAACACCGCACAATAGCTGGTTTATTGCAGAATACTACACAAGGTGGATAGACCTGCGCATCTTTGTTAAAACAAAACTCTACAGGATTTTAAAGAGCACAGTCTTTCCAACACTTGCACGAAAAACGACCTCCTAATGTTCTCATTTGGAATACTCGTACTAATATAACCATTTACCTAAATGCAGACGTGACCACTTAAAACGTTCGTGTTAATGTACTATGCATACGGAATTTATTTTTATCTATAAAATAATATGATTAATCACCAGATCCCTTATGCGTTAAATTATAATGCAAATTACAAATTATATCTGAAGTGACTGATAATTAAATTAAACTCACGTATGCGTAGATAAGTGCATATCAAATTCATCCACAATAGACAGTACATTATATTTTGAGTATATTATATTATTAATTTCTAAAATTTATTATCATCACCGTTTCTGATGTAAAAGCATCTTTTGGATGAATAATGAATAAACTCATTATTAAAAATGCGGGGGTATGGGTACTCCCCCCGTTAATTAGCTTTTTATGAAAAAATCTACCTTGAGACAATGTATTTGTGGACATTATGTTAAGGATAAAAACTTATTTCTGTCATAGTTTCATGTGATTTATATCAATAGACAAGTTTATTAATTTGGAAGCTTTATTATTATTTTCTATTTTTACAATTATAATTTTCTAAACTGTTACACTCACGTATTCTATCGCAAAATCGGTCTTCTTTTGAATGAATAAAAAAAGAAAAAAAATGTTAAAAAAGGGGGTAACGGGGTACCCCGTCCCCCGTTATGTAACTTTGTGCGAATCCGGACGACACCACCCTTAGGCCACGCAATATGCTGCAAATTATGTTAAGAAGAAAATTTAATATTTGATAATTTAGGAAATTTTGCAAAAATTGAAAAACAAACTTTGGAGGCGGCTGTACCAAAATCGTGCAATACCCGATAAAAAAAAAATACATGTTCTTATTTGAAGTACCTTTCGATCTGATAAAGTTTCATCGAAATCGGGGGAGACACCGCGGTGTCCCTTGTTGAAAAAATACGTTCAAGATTTTTTTTTTAAAAAACGGCAAAATATGAACTTCTTATCTTAGTGCTATATACACTTCGACACACTAGATAGAGTTTTTTCTCTGCTTTCAACCATGTGTAAGATGTTGATAAAAGTTTTTAATATTATGCTTTAATTGACGAGGAATCTACTTTTTAAGATTAAATTAAGGTAGCTATAAAATTTTGAAATCAATCACTTCAATAATCGCTGCATTAGTACAATAATAAAATAATTTACTCCTGATTAACATTATATAGATACATGTCTAGGCAGAGGAGTTCGAAACATATAACATAAAACACATTAAGCTAATGAAATTACAATCGAATTAACAACGCAAAACAGAATGAAATATAAAGACTAAATGACATTTCTATTCAGTCATTATAAAAGATCTTAATCGTAGTGAACCGTCAATGTAATCATAAAGATAGTTCATCCGCCGTTGGTCAGTTATTTTCAGCAGTGATTCCACTGTTGTTGTTTCATCTGGATTCAGAAAGTGGTTTCGGAGATGATCATAAATGGGACATTCTATCAAAAAGGGTTGTAATGTTTCCGGATCGTGGGTGTTGGAGATGGTGCACAAATCGTCAGTTCTGATTGTGTAAATATTCCTATTGTACCATTTAATTTCGTTTTTATTTCCAATGCGAGTTTGGCCAATTAATCTACTTTTTTTTTATATTTATTTTAAATTTTATATATTCCTCAGCCATACCTAAATTACTTATATGGCGGTACAGGGGTGCAAATTCTGATGTAATTGCTGCATCAATGTCTTTACTAATTAGATGGTTAGTCATTTTTTGTGGTATATCGTCTTTCTTTATTTTTATTATGTGTTATTAGTTTGAATCGTATTCCATACATTTAATTCTCCGACCTCTTTACAAATATCCTTTATGCATTAGTAATAGAAAAATGTCGTATACCAACGAAGAGAAATATGGTACAGTATGCATTTCTTATTCATTGAATCGAAATATCACAATAGCAAGGACAAGATATTTAGAATTGTATCTCTGTATTGTATTTTTCTAAATCTTGATAGAACTTAACTATAGCAAATTTAATTCTGACACCGCTCTTGATGATGTTGATGGATTACTATTTACCCAAATAAAACTGCATGAATCGGTAACGATTTCGTTAATTCAAAAGCTAGCAGAGTCGTATGTGGTGTACCGCAGGCTCTGTGCTGGAGTTAATATTTTATAATATTTTTAATATTTACTAACGACCTGGTAAATGTTGGTCGCAACCTCTACCACCACGCATCAATATCCCGTGCGCACTCCTGGAGTACCCCGATACGCTACCTTCTCCCAAACATTGTAAAACTATAAAGTATGACAGTAAATTTATTTAATTGCATAATATTTCTTTATTTATTGGTTTTCCTCTACCGATATTTTTTGGTGTTACAGACACAAAATTAGTAGGTAATTATTATGAAATGCTTAGATTAAGCAGGTAGGTATTATCAGCTCAATATATTTATAGTTTGGAAGCAAATAATGGCAATACTTCAAATAATACTTTTATATATCTTACAAGTGTACATAAATTAGTAAGGCATAAATATAATAGTTTCTAGTTGAGCAGTTGAGAAAATCTATTTACTTAAATCTAAAATAGTCTACTTTTGTGGTGAAAATATTATGTTCATTTTTTTATTTAATAGAAATAATAAGTTCGTGTTATTAGGAGTATTTAATTAGTACATTTTAAATGTCGGATAACAAGAACCTGTTTAATGACAATATATACAATATTTGTCACAAAAAGGACTAAATGTTCTTTCACACAGAGAGAGAAATAATTTCTAGAATCAAGTGAGAATTTCTCAACTGAAGTACCTCTCGTTCTTATATATAAGCAAATGAATAATTTCTTGGACGAAGAAAATTACTTTCTCAATATCCCAAGAAATGAATTCCTTGCTTGAAGAAATTTAATGTCCTTAGACGAAGGAAAGCTGGTTACTTGAAACAAATAAAAAAAAACTGGTTTCAAGAATATTATGTATTTAATTCGAACTTTGAATTGAGAAAAAATAAATTTGATATAAAGCAGGCCTCTCCTTAAAATAAATACAAAGCGAGCTTAATATTAGTTTGTTGTTTTCTAGTGGTAAACATCTAATACCTTTAAATCAAACGTTATTTTATTAAACATGAAAACGGTACTTATTTGAACTTAAGGATTCCTTTCTTTAAATCAAGAAACAAAAATGGTGTTTTTATTCTTAAGGTTATCGCACATTAGCCCGTCACAGCATGGCACGGTGCGTCCCATCACAAAACCAATAGCATTGGGCTGAGCTATGTATGCTGGTATAATGGGCGCTTGTTCATTCATTTGCATTGCTTTAATTTTATCCGTTTTTGCGACGGACTAATGTGCGATAACCTTTACTCTAGTACTGTTGGTTGCAAAAAACTGACTAAAGTTTCGTCAAAAATAACTGAACTGTTGGTTATTCTGAAAAAGCCAGTAGCATGACGAAATGTTACTCAATTGCTTGCAAACAGCAAGACCAAACCCAATATATTATAATTATAATTATGCTTGCAGAGGACCCTATGCAGGATTAGTAGCTTGATAATAATTTTCGTTGGCTAAATATACATATTTGTATCTTATTTATAATATACGCTGTTTCTTACATAGGATTTGTATTGTTACCATGTAACACCACATACTTTAAGGTAAAAACTCGAAATAAATTACAAGTATACATAGTTAACATATTAATAAAATTAGTTTATTTAAATTTTATTTTGTGAATTGTTAAATCATAGGTAAGGAAAAAAATACAAATCGAATAACTTTACAACTAAAAAGTATTTATTTAGATACTACATTTACAGTATATTACAGTATTTTATTGCGGTTTCTATCTCCGCGCCAATGCTACACCACTCAAAATGGCCTTTATATTGAAGCCGAATATAAAATTGTTCTTCAGACATATCTATTTATAAAAATATCCGTAACTATATATGTATATTTTTTTATTTACTAGTATATATACGCATTATATTATAAAAATACTCACCGTTATTCAAACCACTATAAACAGGTGGCAAACAGATTTAGGTAACGCGCATGGCAAATATTATCGAAATACTGCGAAATATCTAAGTACCGAAATGCAAACTTGATTATACTGGATAAAACCAAGTTTCAGCGTATATCAACCCCTCCACATTCCAACTTTTTTTTCTATTCTAAATACAAGAAACTTATGTTACTTGCGTCAAGGAAATATCACTCAATATTAGAAAAATCATAAGAGAGTGAATTATTCCTTATAAAAATTATATGTATTTGTTTTAAGAGAGATAACATTTGCCACAAATAAATTTTGTTTTGATATTAGTAAAATTTCAAGAAAATAATTTATTATATTTAAGGACACCTATTAACTCGGATCTAGTAAATTCTCTAAAATAAAGAAAATACTATCTTACATTTAGTAAAAATGTGTAAGAACACAGATGTACTTGACAATAGAAAACGTTTTTCTGTATGTATGCGTAAGAATAAGAAAGAAACTGCTTAAAGAAGTTCTGAACTTGAATCCGAAAATTTCCTAATTTAATGATATACATTTTCAGGAAACGTAACTTAATTAAGGAAATGTTAGAAAAAAAACTTACTTTAGAAACAACATATATTTAAGCAAAAATAATTTTTTTAGTTTAAGAATTCTTTCTCTCGGCATAAATATTCTTCTAAATAAATATAATATCATATTATCCTTTTTGGTATTCACAATAACCAAATTTCAAACAATCCAGAATCAGAATAAAATCATTTAAAGAAAGTCAAAAGGGGACGATTTAAAATCTCACGAAATCGCGAAATTTATAAGTGCATATCGTTGCTATAACAGAGAAAAACGTGACCTCCCGACCGTAACCCGCAACCGAAAAGGTGGAATCGATGTCATTCGAAATGAATTCGCGATTGTGTAAGTAAATACTTTTTCGCGGATTACGCCCCTCTATTTCAGCTGTCAGATTACTTTCGCGCGCGCGTCGGCAAAGAAAGAAAGAGAGGAAGAAAGACAAAAGGAACGCGGAGAGCGAGAATAAAAAGGGAGAACGAAACGCCGTTCATTCTCGGAGGCAAAAGTCTCCTGAAAAGTTTTGAAATAAAAGTCGTGTAAAATAAAGTTGAAGGTATGTAACGGGCTTGCGCTTTGACCCACTGCAAAGAAACGCGACGACAGACAGACGATGTTTAAGGAACACGCTGTTATTCCACCACTGTCGTCAGATTATATATTTATTGGTCATACGCTCGGTGTTAAATGATTAAATATGTACGCTTTTGCTTGAAATGTGATTAATATCTCCACACTGTATGATGATGTATTAGCTAAGATTTGACATTTTAATAAATAAATGAATATAAATGTAGAAATATAAATAATAAAATAGCACAATAGATCAAAAGCACACATTATATTTAATATTTTATGCAAAAAGGGTATTTTTGTATTAAAAAAGAACAATAAAATAAAAAAATAATAATCCAATTTTGAAATTGTGACGTAGTTACAATGGTATTATTATATAGGCCAGTTTTTTTTTATTTTCCTTAGGAACTCTTTATACGTACCCTATTCTTCTGTTCTCAAACAATCGCCTAACAAGAATTGTAAAAGAAAAATCAAATATGTATATGTAGACAGTGTGTTAAAAAAAGGTTGTCGGATATTTTACCCAATTATAGTACCGGTGGAAATAAACAAAAAAGTCTTAGTCAACATGGGTCCGCAATTCAACTGTTTTTGAACATATAGTCGATTGCATATTTATAATAAAAAAAAAAAAACATTTTTCGGTTTTGAGAATAGTTCCCTTTGTCAAATAACTGATTGTAACTTAAAATTAGTTCTGTCAGACATCTGTCATCAGATTATTTATCATTTGCGTCAAATTTTTTTTTGTTCTCAAATTATGCATAAGTACACAAATGCAGAAATGGCCGATATGCATTTTATGTACGGTCGTGCGAATGGTAATGCCACTAAAGCACGGCGTATGTATGCCGAAGAATTTCCAAATCGGTTGTTACCGAGTGATAAGATTTTCTCAAGACTTCATATCCGGCTGTCCGAAACTGGTTCATTTAAAATTAATGGGGTTCTGGTAGACCTAGATCAGTTTCTTCTCCCGCAGTAGAATTAGATATTTTGAGACGGGTTAGAAGACAACCGAAATATTAGCACCGAAGACTTGCCGCAGAACTGAACGTCAGTCATCCTCCTCATTGGAGAATTCTGCGGGGAACAGCAGCTCTATCTCTACCACATTCAACGCGTGCAAGTTCTTGCTCCTCTCGATTATGATGCACGTAGGGTTTTTTGTCATTGGGTTTTTACGAAAGCTGGCAGAAACTTCCTAATTTTGCGACTCAGATTTATTTAGTGACGAGGCTGGGTTTACAAGAGACGAATATTCAATTTTCATAACAATCACGTCTGGGCAGATGAAAATCCCCATGCTGTTGTTGACTGCATCACCAAAACCGTTTTTCGCTAAATGTTTGGCTTGCTATTTTTGGAGACTGTTTAATTGGTCCAGTATTTCTCCCTAATCGTTTAACGGGACAAGTATACTTGGATTTTTTAAGAAATGAATTACCCGTTTTGTTGGAAGACTTGCCACTTTTTAACAGATTAAATATGTGTTTATGCACGATGGAGCTCCTGCGTATTTTTCCATCGTAGTTAGAAATTTCTTAAATCAAGATTACAACGAGAGATGGATAGGACGGGGTGGACCAACTGCATGGCCCCCTAGGTCTCCTGACCTGGCACCTCTAGACTTCTATGTTTGGGGGCATCTAAAACAATTAGTGTACGCACGATCTGTAAACAATTTGGAAGAACTCAGGCAACGAATCGTAAATTGTTGCGAGGAAATTCGGAGGACTCCAGGAATTTTCGAAAGATTGCGTCGATCTTTCATAAGAAGGTGTGAAGCGTGCTTAGAAATGAACGGTGGACATGTAGAACAATTTCTTTAGTTTTACTTTAAATAAACATTTTTTTAATTTACATTGCGATCAGAATTTCTTTTAAAATTTTTATCCTACTAACACAATATGCAGTCGACTATATGTCAAAAACAGTTGAATTGCGGACCCATGTTGACTAGGACTTTTTTGTTTATTTCCACCAGTACTATAATTGGGTAAAATATCCGACAACCTTTTTTTAACACACAGTATAGTATATTCATGTAAATAACTCTTTACTTGTTGTGATTTATATAAAAAATTACAAAACCTGTAAATTATCATATCAAAGGTGTCAACTATTAATGACCAGTCTGACGATTTAAAATCATTCCTGGAGGCAAAGTAGTCTCCACCCTTAAAACCTGGATAGATAAGATACGTCTTGTCCTCATTCAAAAGGTCTTTTAAATTCTCTTTATGGCAGTATGTATCAGTCATTTTTTTAATCAGTAAGCAAAAAATGCGTAATTTGCAACCTGAATGGAACAGTTTATATTTATACTTTATTATTTGTTCATTACATGTTCTTCAAATGTTCAAAGTGATAACCATTAACCTCCATCCAATAATACAATCTTGCTTCAAATACTCTCCTGATATTTCGCAACATTTCTGGAGTAATTCGTTGACATTCTTCAACAATATTTTGGCATAGCTCTTGTAAGGAAGCTGAACGCGTGGCATACACCTTAGAGTTAAGATGCTCTCAGAGGAAAAGATCAAGTGGTGTAAGATCCGGCGATATGTAAGGCCATTCTATATATCCCTTTGAACAAATTCCAACGATCGCGAAAGTGATGATCCAGAAATTGTCATACTCCGGCAACGCAATGTAGAGGCGCTCCATCTTGCTGGATCTCATTCTCCAATAAATTTGGATCTCCAAATACATTTGACCATTTAAAGACCCGCCAATGAAATGGGGGTCCTATGAGATGATCGCCAATGATACCAACCCATGCATTAAGTGTCTGACCGTTGTGCATGTGTTTCCCGCATCAAATGGGGTTGACGTCATTCCAATATCTGCAGTTGTGACGATTTACTTCGCCTTTCAATGAAAAAGATGATTCGCCCGTAAAACAGATATCATACAGTAAGCTTCGATTATTGTTGAGACGCTTGGTCATTAATTCACAACATTTCAACCTCCTGTCAAAATCATCTTCATTCAATTCGTGATATCCATCTCACAAATTAACACATAGACTTCCATGGCCATTGTCCATCCTATGCCTACTCTGCTGGGCTTCTGGGCTGGAACTACGTCCTGGTTTTTTATTCTTGGTGACGTTTCATCCGCACTCGTTTAGATACATATTGATGGCTGCTACTACTTGACCTGAAACTGAAAAGTTGAAAGAAGATCTAGGACGCAGTGCCAGCCCTGAAGCCCAGCAGATATATATATCCATTTTATCTTTGGAAAAATTAAAGGCAGCAACATTAACATGTCAAAATATAGGAATCTTAAACAAAAAGAAATAGCAATCACACTATGGCTACAATTTGTACCGGCAATAATCAATGAGCATCCCAAAATTGTTTCTTAGATTAGCATTTCAGAAAAAGAAAAGGTTATGCTACGGTATTAGGTTACCGATGTGTCAAGTCAGCATTTATTAATTTATTACAAAGGATTCAAACTTGAATACAAATTCCATATTATATGAATTCCAATTCCAATAAGAAAATAAAGTATTGGTTGAGTTCTTGATTGTATTAAAAAGTTTTCGTAATTCCAAATTAACAATCACTATGAAAATAGAAAAAAAATATTTAGTTTTGTATATGCTTTATTTAAGTAGTCTCCGCTAAAACGTTTAATTTGTATGATGTAGGTACCCTACTTCAGTATAATTCGGCATTTCTTTTTTATTACCTTATTACATTACAACGTTATAGATTTTCATTTTAAGAGAGATGCATTTTCAACAAGAAATGGAAAAGTGGTAACCCCAATATAATAAGAGTCAAACTTTTGGAGATATTTACAAAAGCGTATGAAATTAAAATGCTTTTGGAAA